>JBBPCS010000352.1:31406-50579 GCA_037974645.1 Hollardia meadi
TGTGTGTGTGTGTGTGTGTGTGTGTGTGTGTGTGTGTGTGTGTGTGTGTGTGTGTGTGTGTGTGTGTGTCTGCGTGGTAGCTTGCATGCTTTTGTGTGTCTGTTTGTGTTCACATGCACACGTGTGTCAAACTTTTTTCATGCACTGAGCAAAAACAACAATTTTGTCACAGGCATAGGTTGTCACTCATAGCAATATGTAGCATCGATTAATTGCGATGCTATAAAGAGCCCAATGCAATCAAAGAATTTATGTTGTGGCGTGTGGAAAAATGTGCTCTTTACATGAATGGCTCTATCCAGAGTGTAAGCTTTTAATGTAATGTGATTTTCTCACACTCTTCAATAGCCATCTAAGTAAATACTCAATACTCTTTACGTTAGCATACATACATGATGTATAATTATCTATGCTCCCCAAAGTGCTGCAATTCAACCAATTTTCACTATTATTTTTCTTCTATTTATCTTCTTCTTTCCCATCTGTCTTTGGGGCACGAAATATGTTTCTCTCATGAGGCACAATTCTCTCTTTCTCGCTCTCTCTCTCTCTCTCTCTCTGCACCCTGCACCCTGCACCCTTTTCTTGCAACAGCTAGAACTGTGATATGTATTGAACAAATGCCTCTTAATCACTAATTGAGCATTGCGTTAGTTCAGGCAGGCCACGGAAGTCAAGCTCAGCTCCCAGTCTCAGCTAAATCAGCTGAGGGCTAAGCTGACTCTCTTCTATGCATTCAATTGGTAAATCTCATACAGGGCACACTATTTAAGCTGCTTTGACTTGCCTACTTTTCCTGCTTCTCTTAAACAGCATCATTACACATCCCTTACACATTGATGATATCTGAGGTCGCTGCAAGTTGAGTGTTCTGCGTTGTTCAAACTCCTTATTATTAACTAATTAAAAGAATAATTATTTACTATTTTTAGGATCATAGCGTTTCATGTTTGCCGGTGAAATCTGCAGCATCCAAATGAGTTTGAAAGGCTATCGTCTATTGCTTTGGCGCAATATCATACCTTTGCCTTTGAAGGATGAGACACTGTGTCTGTCTGTTTGTCAAACATGATATGATGTGTTTTGACTAAGTTTAATGAGACTTGAGAGGATGATTGATTTAAGCATTGTGACCTTAAAAAATGACTGCTGAATGGTGCAACAGACCGTTGCAGGTGGAGCTTCCTAATTTACTCCCATAAGACATGTTAGTCCAGTGAGAAAATCTCCCTCAAGCTAACGCCTGTAAATTGAACTTTGTTGCTGGACATGACTTTGGACGATGTGGCCCATCTGAGCAATTGCTCATCCATGAAGATTGCAGTGGTACTGCTCTTTGTCCAAACCCTTCCTTCCCGTCCCGAAGAGTATCACATATTCTGTCAAGTTCATGGCCATGCAACCCAATGCTTGTACAGGCATTTCATACACCTATGAACTGGTTGGCTTGGATCTTTCAGGTGCTGTGAGATTGTTCTCTCTTGCTCCTTTGAGCAAGGACATGGAGAAAGATTCAGAAATGTTTATGTTATGTTTTTGTTAATAGAAGTGAAGAGTCTTGGTACTGCAGACTTTTGAGAGAACTACCATTCTGTGTTTCTACCCTTGATGGGTAAAGATCAATGGCCAGAAGGGTGGTGTGTACAGTTTGAGGCACTTTATCTCTCGTCAGGCTCTGTAATTTCACACTTTGATTGTTCTAGTTGAGAATGAGCTTGATTGTTCTGATTGACTATGATTTGCAAAAGTTGGCTGCATGATTTCTGGTCATCCTGGAATTTGGCCTCCTCCAGATCATCATGTTTCCCCTACAGATGTTGTGTTTTTCAGGGACCAACATGTTCTACAGAGGTTCTTTCATTTAAGAGGCATTTAGAAACATCCTTGCTAGCCCTTTGAAAACCTATGTCTATTAGAAGTTAGAATTGTCTGTGTGAAACAGAAATTATTTATTATTATTGTTATTATTATTTATTTTATTATTATTTTACCTGTGGTGCAGTGGTTAGCACCTTTCTGTGTGGAGTTTACATGTTCTCCCTGTTTCTGCGACCCTGCATAGGATAAGCGGTGATAGATAGATCATGGATGGATGGATGGATTATTTTACCTACATATTCTAGCTTTATGTTCTTTTTTTATTCAAAAGCAACTACACAGTGTCATTTGTGATATCATGCCATCAACTTGAAGCAATGTCTGACTCCAGTAACACCAGCCCACCACCACCACCCTTCTCAAGTAGCTGTAAGCGGTCACTGTAAGAATAAGATAATCAATCATTAGGTATAATCTGATGGTTTTATCCCACACATAGCTGTCTTTGGCTTTGTATTGTGATACATTCTAATACAGAGTACAGATAGCAAGCCCAGCATGGACATACACACACACACAAACACCCACACACACCATTAATGTGCCCACACTAATGGACAACAGAGATTAAGCTAGCAGTCACAGATAGGTGTCGCAGTGAAGGACACAGTCCCACAGAAAGGACAAAATATTTGTTTCTAACCAATTTGAACACAAAGGTTCCATTCATCATTTAAACATTTTCTGAGAAAGCTGCTGTTATTTAGTGACAGTGTGTCAGCATGCCGAGGCATGTTGAAGCATGTTATCAATGGTAAAACACCCATGATGTATTTACGAGTAATAACGCATCAGATGTCCTTCTCTTTGTCTCTGATGTTGCTATGTTTATTCGGCTAATATTCCTCCAAGATCAGTCTATAGGAGTCCAATACAAGAAACCTTTTTCATTTCATATATTTTATAACCATATTTATTTGAACATTCATGTGGATCAAAAAACTTCACCACCATTTGTGTGTTACTGAATTGTTTTGCTTTTGTTGAAAATACAAAGCAGTCACATTTGCCACATGAGGCAAGTCTAACATCAATCATAATATACTCCACAAGGGAGCACTTTCAGGAAAGTGTTAGACACGTAAATTTACAGATGATCTCACTGAAATTTTCTGCTTACCCACATGGAGCCAGGTGATTTTCAAACGCTCTAAGTTAAAGCAATGCAATGTGAGTTAAGACTAAAAGTGCTTCACCAAGCAACATGCTGGAGTACCTTTTTCTTTTCAAAACGCTCTCTGCCAGCATGACTCTTTAATAATGGAAGTTTTTTTTTATTATCTGTCTATTAGGGATGTATATTTATCGGATGGATAAATTATCACCAATAATAGGAAATTTTATGTTATTGGCCATCGGTCAATCATATAATTATAGCCGATAAATAGAGCCGATATTACAAAGCCAAATAGCTTTCACTGACTTAACTTGGACAGTATTGTATTGGTGAAGTTGTCTGAAGCTATCAATGAAGACTAACTGAATTGGTTTGGATTTCTAATATTTTAAACTTATTCAAGTAAATTTCATGGGAAAAGCAAGACGAAAACACGGTGGATTCTGATGATATCTGTTATGAACTATGAAGCGCTTTTTGATTGTCTGTCTATAAACGTGTTCACACCTGTAAATGTAACAAATTTCATATTAAATATCCCTAATATGCTCATTACAATATAAGATATACATTATCAGAAAGAGCTTACATGACTTGGGCATGTGAATTCTTGTTTTGATTGGAAAAGTAAAAAATAAATAAAGGATTCCAAGTAGTCATGCGTGCAAAGAAATTTGTCGGCAGCTGCCAGGGATGGTTAAAGATGAATTTATTTATTTTTTTAAATAGCACATGGGGGAAAATCCCAGATAATTAGCAAACTATATTCCCTTGCCATAGAGATTTTTAAAAAAAAATAAATTACCAGCATTACAAAATGACAGACTAAGCTGTCTGCATTACCAACTCAAGCAGTCTATCTGGTGGAGCAGTCATTAGCTGTTGGGCAAGCCAGATCTTCTACATAAGCAAGGGAAAAGTTAATCTGGCAGGTTTATGTTCTGTTTTCTGCAATCACAAAATTGTATAATGTGACTGCAAATAGCCATAGCCCAGAGAAATTGACTGCACCACTATTTGGAATATATGGCAAGGACAGAGAAATTCAAAAAAAAAAGAGAGCTGTCACTCGTCTCGTCTCTTTTAGCTTAGCTACCATAACACTGGTCTTTTTCAAAATCACATGTCATAATCAGCCTCACTGGGGGTTCAAACTGAGAACATTTCATGTTTTTCAAATATGTTTTCATAACGGCATTCAAATGCTGAACTACCAACAAGAGAGAAATGTCACGGTTTATGTTCCCAGTGTTGACTTTTTCTTCCCTGCTTGAAATATTGCCTCCTTCCTTATATGCAACCTTTAAGTGTGGGCTAATCTCAGTTTGCCTGTCTGGCTGCTGGGCCTTAATCCACTGACTCTCTTTATTCTTTATTCAATCTCTTTATTCAACCCTTAGAGACCCGCACTAATCATTATCCAACAAATGTTACACACCGTGCCCACTCTCTTATTCTCCCTCACCGTCTCTGTGAAGACACAGGCACACATGCAAACATTTACCTCTTTTTGTTCTCTCAAGATTGATTTTTGTACAGTAATTTGCTCATATTGCATGGCCCAATAGTAAGATTACCATATTTTTGTAGCATCAGCACAGCACAGATTGTAATAAAGCAGGCCCCAGGTTGTATCCAGGGACTTTATTACTGTATTTGTTTAGGACTAGTGATATGTTTGTGTGGGAGTAGAAGAAAACTTGAGGAGTCCTGGATCTATCGATCAGTCGTGCTCCGGCTTCCTCCCACAGTCCAAAGACATGCAAGTTCGGTGAATTGGTGACTGTAAATTGCTTGTGGGTATGAATGTGAGTGTGTATGTTTGTTTGTCTCTATATGTCAGCCCTGTGATGAACTGGCGACCTGTCAGTACCAGGGTGTACCCCTGGGATAGGCTCCAGCCCCGTGACCCTGCAAAGGATAAGCGGTGATAGATAATGGACAGATGGAGATAATGGGAGTGACATAAAGAAAATTTTGCTTACTTTCTCTCTGACACCCATGCATACATTTTTAAGACGAGGCTATGAAATGCAAGTGGGCATAAAGAATTACAATAAATCAATCAATAAATAAATTAACATCAGCTTTCTTATGTGATGGCGGCAATGATGCTTACACATTCGGAGAGCTCGGAGGAAGTCAAGAGGACTGTTGTCTCAGTGGGTCCGTGGTATTGGTACTGTAGAACAAATAGCTGAGTGTATTGAGAGAGCAGGTGGGTGAATCTTCTGTGAGTGCTGGGCTGTAAAACAGCTGTCTGAGACGATGACTCTGACGAAGATGGATGCGATGGCTGCACAAGGCGTTGTCTACTATGGCCAGTATGCATTCTGGCCTCAAGCAAGAAAACACACACACAGTCGTGATGCCCCTCTCTTTTCTTCTGTCTTATAATCAGTATAACACTCTCTTCGATGCACCAAAATGCAGTGCATCTCAGATGGTAGCTTTTGAAGCTCCACTATGTCGCTGTATTGCTGAACTGGCAACGAGAAAGAATGGCTGCTCTGAGATTAGCTAAATCTGAAAATCCTAATGCCATGCCTGTCTGTGCCAGCTGACACAGGACCAGACTCCCACTGACATAAACACCTTGTGTTTACACAAACACACACACAAACACTTAGCTAGCCTTACAGCACATGTTGTATTTTCTGACAGATGACATTGGATCTCTTGTCTTTGTCATCTATGGTGTCACCCAGCGGTCATCGCTCAGACTGTCAGCTCCAAGTTGCACACACACACATGGACACAGATCACACAGATTTACTGCTGGCATACTAGTGAATACCACATATTTATGTTTTATTTACTTGTTTTGAAAGATACAGTTATGAAGAGTGAAAGAATGAGGACTTGTGGGCCTACCTTATTTGTCTACACCATTTTGGCTTTAGGGCTTATTTTATTTACATTTTTTTGTCAGGGATGTTGAATTGCTGCGAGGCAGGTAGACATATAAAAGGAGACAGAAATAAAGACAAAGAGGCCAGGAGTACTCACACACACATGGGCTTCTTCAGTGCTCACGCACACACACAAACGTACAGGAAGTGAAAGGAGCTGTCACTTGTCACTGCCAGCCACAGAGGCGTGGACAGACACCTTGTACAGAGTACGTTTATATACCGACGGAGGACGAGGACAGTGAGGCGGGGCGAGGGTGGAAGGGGCAGAGAGACGAACACATGGTAGAAATATATGGAAACAAACTCTCTGGCATGAAAACTTTTGACTTCTTGAAGAAGAAGAAACAAGATAACTGATCAATAGGATAGACACACACACACACACACACACACAGTATTTAGGTTAAATCAGAATATGAATATTTTCTAACTTCATTAGTAACTGTATGATGCTGGGCTATTGGCTACCGTCACAAGAGGCTGCAGAAATCCATAGAACATACAGTACATTCTGACTCTAATGACCTCAACGACTCTGCCACACCCCCCCACAGGGTTAAAAGCCTGCACTCGCCACCAGTCAGTTAGAACTGATGAAGCCTTTTGGATGAGAGGTGAAACGTCTTCACGAAACTCAAGCAAGTCCAGTTGCCTTCTTTCAGCACTTAGATATACCATGACATTTATGACTGAGAATCTTCATCAACATTCTGAAAAGAGATGCATATCGACTGTATGTCTTCTGTGGGATACTGTGTCACTATTCAACACGGGGCATGCCGGGGATTTTTCTCATTTAATCCCGTTAGCTACAAGTCGTATACATTTTTAATTATATCAGCCATTTCCCAAAGTGATTTTTAATTGGTGACCTAATTGAGGCAACTAGTTGTTTCCATTTGTGCCTGTAAGAAAAGCAGCACACAGAGACTTGAAAAAGATGTTGCTGTGGGTGTTTGACTCCATTTACAGCGTAAACACGCTGCTTCTTTGGACCTTAGATTCTGTTTATATTTTAGCTTTCAAGTTCATTACTGCCGATAATAACAGTGCTCAGCATTGCATTTTATATGACCAGGGCAGTTCGTCTTGACCCTGATTGAATTATGACCGAACATATCTTTATTGCCTTGAAATAAGCTGCTCCTTACTAAATCAAAATGCTTGCCAATGTATGCTTCCCAATTCCATATCTGTTGTCAGATAAAAGTAAGCAAGGAAGGATATTTAAAAGCAGACCTCCTTGTTTTATGTGTATCCACAATTTTTGCGTGCTCCTTGTTGTGTTTGTACTCTTTGACTCGCCACAGAATAACTTTTTCGATCCCATGTGCTGCCATATTGTCTTTTTTTTTCTTTTTCACTGTGTTGAAAGTGGTTGAGTCTCCACTGCTTGTGAACTTGTTAGCTCCCTTGTAATGTTGCCATCCTCCTGCTCTCTTACATTCACCAGCTGATGTGAGGCAAGGCCGCCTTGTTGTGCCTGCTGCCTATTTACTCCCATTCAGGGGATTCACTTGAGAGGCTACAGCTCAAATAAATTCACTCAACAGCCACTGCTCAGTAGGGACCTCTCTCTCCCTTCCCAGCTTGCTTGCTCATTCTCTCTCTGCCTCTCCCTCTACCTCCCTCTGACTCCTCTATTCTTTCTATCCATCCTTTTCTGTGTTTCTTCACTTTTTTTTGTTTCTTCCCCTTTCTTGCAGTGCCATTAGTCAGTTAGTGCATGTCCATGGCTCCGTGGCCTTTCTGTTTATCGCCTTCAAATGGATGCAGCAACACTTTAGTTTAACACCAGAGCGATCACCCCACACCATGGAAAACTGTGGTGATGGAGAGCTTCAAACAGGCTCTGCTATGTTGCATTCATTACAGATGACGCAGATGACTTTAAGGTGTTTGCGTGGCAGTGGTGTGGAGGTGAGACAGGGCTGCATATGTTGCTCGGGTATACAGAAATGTAAACCTAGTGCAGAAGCCATCTTTTTTTTTTCTTTAAACCTTTTCACCATTGATTATTCAGTACATTTTCAAAAGCAGGATTTATTCCTCTGGTGGGTTTTTTATTTTTTTATTTTTTCAAAAAAGGCACAGAGCAACTGTGTACATACAGTGGCCTCACAAATATACACACATGTGCGCACACCAGACACCTGATCTTGTGTTTCTCCTTTCCAGAAGGAGCATGAATAAAACAGGAGTCCAGAGACTTAGTGAGGAGCAGTGAGAGACATGGGGTGTACTTGCAGATCTCTCTGCAGCAGTGGCGGTGTGTTCATGCCACAGTCTCTGTCTCTGGACTTACAGGAACTTGGATGCTGACTGCTCTGAGAATACACACTCTTTTGCTAACCTGCCTGTACAAACATGCCCACACAAGTGCAGACACCCATGTGTACACACACACACACACACACACACACACACACACACTATTCACTACACTATCCCTTCCACACTCCCATACACTTGCTAACGGGAAGAAAATACCTAGTTTATTAAAACATATTATATGCTGTGTGCAGTAGTTGTGGTTTGTTGCTTTTCCTTAATGAAATGATAAAAAGACAATGAGATATGGTCATTTTAGTTATTTTGTAATATAAATAAAAATCAAGTGGTTACATCATCGTGCAGGTATCAGTCAAATGGTATAGTATAATTTATAATAAATACACATTTGAAATAAAGATGACCATCTTTTCTGTAAATAGCAACATAGTCTGTATTGCTAGATATATCAGAAAGTCAGTTCAGTGCCATTCCCTCTTAAAAAATATTGACATCAGTAGTAGACGGAATCCGTGTGTGTGTGTGTGTGTGTGTGTGTATGTCTATTGCTCTCTTAGCTGGTCTCGAAATCAATACTTCAAAATCTCCTGGGTTTCTTTGCCCTGCTTGTGAAGGAGTTATGAATTCCGAAGACTCAGCTGACTGAACCTCTGACCCTGGAAATCGCCCACTGAATAGAAATGAATACTGCCACCATGTTATTTCAGTCTATGTAAACAAATGGAATCTAGAACGTGAAAAAAAAAAATGCTATGTCTTTGAGTGCTTTTAATATTTGTTTCTCCTGAGTGACCTTTAAAGTCTCCTAATTCCAATGATTCTCATTCCAAAATTAGATGTCCACTATATACAGTATATTATATTATACTAAACACATCAGGGTCCTGTTTCCTAAAAGCATTGTAAAATACATCTAACAAGAGCTTAAGAGGTGTTTAATTTAAGGATCAATCCTCCTGTTATGGAGTTGAGGCACCTGTTTAATTACAACTCTTCGTTACAATACGTTTTGGAAACACCTTTTATGCCTAAGGTTTGGAGGATGGATTTTACAATCATCTTACAATACTTTTGGGAATTGGGGACCAGATCACGCAATTCTGAGTTCACAGATATGTCAGTATATGTTATTTAATTATTCTTGTATCCCAACAGATTTAAAGGTTGGTATTACAATTACAATATTTTTTAATGAACTTTTTGCAGGCTCTTAATGGTCCAGTGTGTAGGATTTAGTGCCCTCTAGAGGTGAGGTTATAGATTACAACAAAGTCAACTCTTCTCGCCTCACCTTACCGTTCCAAGTGTGTAGGAAAACCTACGGTGACCGCTAAAATTGTGAAAATAAAAGGTTGGCTGTTCAGAGCCAGTGTTTGGTTTGTCCATTCTGGGCCACTGTAGAAACATGCTGGTGCAACTAACACTCTGTGGAAGAGAACCTGCTTCTGATGTAGATATAAAAGGCTCATTCTAAGTTAACAAAAACCCAATGATTGACAGTTTCAGGTCATTATACAATCAATGCAAATATACTAGTTATGAATGTATATTATGTACCATTTTTGCCCATAGATCTCCCTAAATCCTACACACTGGACCAGAGGCAGTTCAGAAACCAACATGGTTTACTGATGAGTTATTTCCTGTATCTGTATCATCTTTTTCACAAGCCACATATCTTCCAAACATTCTGACAGAATGACATTTTCCAGTCAGACAAATCAGGAGAGAATTAACTTTGACTTGTTTCTGCCTTGGTAACACGCAACACAAAGCTAGCAGATAAAAACGAGCGGCAAAATAAGGTGCAGAGATTAAATTTATGACTGTTTAATTGTTGTATTGTTTACACATGGAAAAGCAGCCTCAGTAATGGGTTTGTGTTTTAAAAAAAAAAGAAGCCCAGCGGGGATTGGCGGTAGAGGCGATTACGCCCACTCAGGAGAACAGAAGTGTATACCATATCATACCATTGGCATAGCTTGTAATGCATTTTCTTTTTTCTAGAGCAGTTTTGACTGGATCTTTAACTGTGAGTTGATTTTACAGAGTTAATACTGTACCTTACTAATTCTAGGCTGTTCACTTGAACTCTGCCTATATCCATTGTGGATGTGTATGCGTAACCTTTTTGTCTTTACTCACAACTGCGTGCGTGCAACTTGGCGCGCCACTTTGCCAGAGAAGAGGAGCAGAGGGAAGCATATGAAAGCTTAATGTGCAGCTTCACATTTTCAAAGGAAGTGCATTAGGGGCTCTGTGCCCCCATCAGGCCTCTTACAGCAGCCCTCTCCTGACTGCAGCCCTGCTGAAATCCCTCTCAAACCGGTGGCCCCAGCTCACTTTGCCTCTGTTGCAGCAATGGAATGCAGTCAAAAATGAATGAGTGCGCATTTAGTTGGAAATTGCCTCTCAATAGGTCAGTTCAAGTTAGCAAACGCAGCATAAGTGAGTCAATATGTTGCTGAATGGTAGCAATAACAAAACCTCATTAAATTAAGTCTAATAAATGTCCTGGTTCATTTAAATGAATATTAAAAAATGATTGATAAATGACAGCCAACTAAAAAACAGGGAATGGGCATGTGAACTTCTTTGCTTAAAGCCCCTCTATGTTACTCTATGAAAGGCAGCTACCGTGGTTATTAGTGGAACTTACAGGAAGATGATGAATGCTTAAACATGGTGTAATCATAGCACAAGTGGAAAACAAGTCCTTTATACAACAATATCTAGCTAAAAGTAGCCAGCATAAGCTACTGGTCATACCAGACCAAGTGACGGTGCTGTAGTGATCTTTGGTATTGAATTGTCCAAGGGTTCCTTTTGTTGGATTAGAAGCATTTTTGTTATTTCTTCTTCCATAAGTGACACAGTCTCGCCTTAAGATCAAGCAGACAATTTTACATTTAAGATTTCAGCTAAAATGAATCTCTGAATAACAAGAGTGACCTGCATTTCCTCCTGGTTCTTGAGCTTGTTTCTCTGCCCTTACTGTACTGCCGACATCAAGTGAATACCACCAATGATGACCATCACAAGATGACTTTTATTGCGTTTGCTTTAGGAGGCCTAATGAACTAATCTGTGGTGCTATCGCCGCTGCTGTTGCAGGTCCTTCCGTGACTCCTGCTGTCCATGTTGATGGCGCTGCTGCTATTTAAGGGATCATTCTTGGTGGAGAACTCACTTTTACTGTCTTTGCATGTAGCAGGCCTTGGTTTCTTAATCACCAGCCCACCATTTCTGTCAAATACAGTGTATCAGGCTACGGAAACGCTGGTTTAGCTGACTCTAAAAAATTATTTTACATACATTACATACGTTTACGTGACTACGGCTCCTTTACGTACACAGAAATGTTACCATTTTAAGTGGATAATGTGATTCACGGTTAAGATGTACACCAATAATAGTTATAGTAGAATAAACAGAATCATTTTCAAAGATGCAGTATTTCTATATTTATGTATGTATTCATTTATTTTTTGATCTGCCTTCCCAGTGGGTGCTCGAGTACCAGAGCACCCATGTGATCGGCGCCTATGCCATTACTGAGGTAAAAAAATTGTATGTATGTGTTGTTGTATTCAGCGGATGCATAATGCCCCCCTCTCTTTCTTTGGTGAGAGCTGTTTGAGTGTGACATGCTGTAAAAACCTTTCACTATTTTTTATCTTGTGTGGATTATAATACATGTTTTTAGTTCTGCAGATGTTTTGACCTGAGCCATTCACAGCTCTACATGCATTTTTTGTGTCACTGATAAACAATTAAAGGCCTTATTTAAATGGCTACAGAATACCAAGGATTAATACTGCAACAATCCTGCAGTAAACAGCGTAACATGTATCCATGTATCCATCCGTGTATTTAGCCCCATCTCATGTTGTGATTCATTTTCCCTGTTGGCCTGCTGTTCATTTTGGCTATTGTTGTTGCTTTGATAAAAGCCCAGTCAGGGTAACAGCAGGATTCCAATGCCTGTTTGATTCAACTGTGTTCCCTGTCGTTAGACCCTTTTTGTAGACATGTTGTCCACCCGGTGATTTAAGGTCCAAATTAGTCTCAGTATTTGTTCCAGTGGATGGTGCAAGCAAAAAAAGTTGCACTCGTGTGAATTTGCAGGTTTCCTGTAGCTTGATGTCAGGGTTTTCTTGTGCTTTTAGAGCAACTGTAGAGTTCAGAAAGGTCAGTTTGTTGTTCCTTTCTTAGTCTTTTTGATGTGAGACAAGGGCATGCTGAGACGTTACCTGGTTTAATCAAACAACATCCCACCAAAGCATGAGTAGAGTAACATGTTTTTTGTTGTTTAATGAGGACACATCCCTTGCCGGAAAACATCTTTATCTTGGCAGTTCTCAGACAGCTAAGTCCCGTTCACGACCTGAGGACATGACGAGGCCAACAACTTCACCAACAGAGGTCAAGGCTGCTCAGTAGTATTGATGCTTGTCAAACATGTGGTGCAACATTTGTAACCTGTCTGTACAAACATGATTTTTTTTTTAAACAGCAGTTTGGTGAACCTTGTTATTGAATATTTTAATCAGTTCACATACCCCTCCTAGACGGGTCAACTAGCAGATTCTGAGAATAGATTAAGCACAGTCGGCCTGCATGGTATCAGGCCGATTCTAGGAATATTTAAATGGACCGATATGAGCCAAGATAAGTCCTGATCTGATCCTGTTTTTTACAGTACTATACTGTGGTTTATCCCCTTCAGCCTGCCAGAGTTGCAGTGCACTGCTCACAAAAATTAGCAGTGTGTGAATGTGACATTGCGATTTACACCCATGTTGGCAAAATACACAGATTGCTAACCTCCGATATTAAGGAAACTTTTCTCTCTTCTCTCTTCTTAGCAAAGAGCAGTGTACAAAACATTTAGCTAGTAGTTTCTTTGTTTTAGCTTGCGCTGACCGTCTCTTTTACCGGTAGATCAAGTATCTAGTGAAAACTAGGTTTTAGAAGGGTACTGTGCAGCTGCTATTTCAGTGTGCCAGGTACGTATTTCATCAATATTTCTGTAAAATAAATATTGGATTGGACTCCATATTGGCAGACTTGGTATCAGGGCAAGAAAACAAAAAGAAGAAAAAAACTACATTTAAGTTACTCTCTTCTCTGTCATTTGGCTTATATACTCATATTTAAATATACGCTGTGCTATATACTTTATGTCCATATTCATAACTTAATTTAGAAATTAGTCACACTGTGTACTGTATGATCTTATATCACTTCATATCCGTGAGCACAACACTCGATAATCACAATCTCTTTTCCATCTCTGCCCCTTTTCCCTCTTTACATTAAGGTCAAGGAATAGGTAATTGCATTGTTTTAAAGTGTGAATTACTCAGAATCTTCTGTTTTTCTTCTTTAATTACCATGTTAATTGGTTTTCAATGTGTGTTTATAAATTGAACGTGTCACTGTGAAACTTGGTGAATGGGGGTTTTTTTTAAATGGTGATTAAGACCAAGGAAGTGAATCCCCTCTCTCTCTTTGTCTCCATCTCACACGCACAGTATTAGCCTCACACTCATCACTTCCCTCGTCCTGCATCATAGTCTCCCAATTACTCAGAGTCAGTGTGGTTCAATGCAGAACAAAGGCTAATTTGAGGCATGTCACTAGCTAATTTGTGACATGTGGGTAGCTCTTTGAAATGATATCACACATAGGCTGTCGGGTGTCATGAATGAGTCAAGCTGGGAGAAAACAGCTCTCCACTTTGATCTCATTAGCAGCCTTGTTCCACTTTGCTTTTAGTAGCATATTGGAGCTGGACTCACTGTTTATTGCCTCTATAAAGAGGTCATTTAAGAGGAGAGGATGCTAAGCCACTGATCAGTCTCTGAGTTTCTTTGCTAGTGATACATAATAATGTAAATTCCTAAATAGTGGTCCTGACTGTTATTTATCTAAACTGAGCAGACAAGCAGGCTTTAATTCAAACAGGCTATTATAATAGACATATCCTTATCTGTAATTTTTCCAGTACTATTATTATGTTTTAGCATATTTAGGAAACAAGCTCTGCCCCCTTTTGCTTTATTACTTATGTTGCTTTGCTTTTAATGTAAGTGCAACACTTACTCCAGCTGTTTCACATTAGAAGTCATTCAGGAGCCATAATCCTCTCCCTTGCATCAAAGGCTTTTACTGTGAAGTTTCTGCAGCTACACAAAAACACAGCAAAGTATTTCTAGCACAAGGGGAATTTTTTTTAACCTTTGCTAGTAAAGTAGAAGTTACTGCTGTAACTCACTAAATTCTCAAATGTCAATGTCAATATATGAGTTACAGCAATGAAGTACGTATAGCTACACCACTGCAGCATGTTGGTATCAACAGGTGGACTCTTTAAAACTTGCATAGCTCACTATGCACTTACTTCATTTATACCCCGGCCCCACCGTGACCCCAAGAAAATGCATATACACTTCATTTCAGTAACATTAGCTGATTTTTTTTGATTAATGGATCACATTAGTGACTCTTCCAAAAGTGTGAAAAACATTGTGGGCCCTTCTTAAGGACCTAATCAGTGCTGAAATACTTGCTGTGTAATTATTGTCAATGTGTTGAGTGTTGGTGGCTTATAAATGTCTTTAGCCAGACAAAACAGGATTTGTTCTTCTGTCGCATTCAGCTTAATAGGGTCTGTAATTAGCGTGAGTGTGTCTGGGCAGGGAAAGAGCACAGAGGCCTTGATACCCAGACAGGACGATGAAAAGTATTTCCTTGACGGGCTCTAAACGCTAAATGATGTCTTCTATCGGAATGGGCCAGGAGACCCTCCACGTCCTGATATGAAGGGGCCTTAACCTTGATCCTCCTATGATAAAAAAATTTGATTTTTCATAATTTCCAAGTGCATCTTGTAGTTAAGAGGGTATTCAAAAAAATAAATGTAAGTAGCAATATATACTGTTAACTCTCTCGTTGTTTCTGTACGTTATCAGCCTGTCAGCTCAGTTTAGAGAGAGAAGAGAGAAACACTTGATTGTAAAGAATGCAAAAATGTGTTCATCAGACAAATAAAAAAATATTTTCTGATCTTTGAATAGAGGTTCACTAATGCAGATTCAATCATTCCATCTTACATCGTCTTGGACTAATTTCTTGGAATGTGAATGTGTAATCTCTCCCAATTTCTGTTGTAAAATGGGAACACTAATAATTCTTATGCTGTGTGACAAAGCACAATATTTTGTTAACTTGCCATTCCTGAAAACAATGCACAATATGCGTACTTTGTAACTATTGTTAATTTGTGTAATTTGACTAGTTTAAACATAAAAATGTACAGGCTATATTACTTCCATCTAAGGATTAATTTAGGCCATTTTTTGGCACTGAATGCTGTGAAGACCAAAGTGTTTTGCTGTTTCTAATTCCCCGTACAACTATTAAAATTACATGATGGTGATGTAAACGAAAAGAAGACAGAAAGAAGAAAGCCAACTAATTCCAGTTATGAAGTTGGGCTAAAATTAGCTTGCTAAACATGCATTTATTATCCATGTCAAATCAGAAAATCATCATGTATGTATAGATATAATAAAATGTCAAATAAATGTTGTTGTTTTTTTAAACTGGTTTAAATTGACAATACAGACAATGTTCACAACCATTATAATGCAGTTAAATTCTTTAATAATAAGTGTGTTTACTCTTTTCTTTAATTTAGGAATTTAATACTAAGGGCAGAAACATGGCCTGGCCCAGCTTGCACACCCACAGTAAACATACTCAGTGTTTGCTCTGAGGTGGAGGTAAAAAACCTGAGTCCTCAAAGAGGCGTATAAAGCTAATCATAGCTTTTCGATGTTTTAGTAAATAAACATGGAGGAATGTGTACTGCTGCACAGAAGGAAGAGGAAAAAATAGAAGAGAAGAGATGACAAAATAAATCATAAATATACTGATGCATATGGGCATGTTCAGCTAGAGCTTCTTCAAACTGTTAGCCAGTTTTGTCTTGAGTGGAAGTAAACCCAAGCAGAAGGGGTAAGCTTCCTTTTGCTATTTCATGCTATAGCGTCCAGAGCTTGCAACGCTTCAACCGCAGGTGACACACACAGACAGGACTCAACAACGCATTAAATCGCACACACTTGCATGAACCGTGTTTCTGCCAGTCTGTCAGTGCATACAGAATTGCATCCAAATGCACAGGAAGACAGCTTGATGATAACAGATGTTTAAAAAGCATGGGCAAAAACCAAGAAAGGAGCAACAGATCTGCGCTGGTATATGAGTGAGTGACTGATCAGGGTAATAAGATCCAATTGTGGAGATTGGTGGGGCTGCTTAGGTGAGGGCAGAGACAGTTCAGAAACCGTGACGGTGCACTGACGAGTTATTTCCTGTATCTGTGTCCTGTGTCCATCTGTATCTTCGCCACTGCCCCGCCCCTTTAGGAGAGTAGCAGCAGGTCCTGAGTCTATTCATTCTTATGGGAGAAGTGAACGTGAGCACAGATTATGACTGATTCTTTTGTCCCATACTCACCACAGCAAATATTGTACCAATTTTTCACAAGCCACATGTCTTCTGAACATTCTGAGAATAAAATGACATTTGTCAGACATACAAATCAGGAGAAAATTGACCTTGTTCGAGAATAAAGTCTCACTCTCGCAAGATCTTGAAATCTGCCTCATCGTAAGCGATGATGATATCAGGACATGGGTCAAACTCAAAACTCAAAGTACACGTCAAATCAATTTTTCCCAAAGATTTTTTCTGTTGTTTTAGGTCCTTCTTATCACACTGATACACTGTATGTTCAAATGTTTATTTTTCTGATAAGTTTGGTTTTAATTATTTAATTTGATGCGATAAAAACAGGGTGAAATGTCATGATTGACAGCAGAGCACTGCTCATGATTTAGTCGGGCGGTTTTATGGGCGGGAACTCGATACTGCGGCTCCACCGCCTGATCACTACTGCGCAGACTCCGGCTCCAAATGACATCATTAGCCTAAGATGGCAGTGCTCCTGTATGGGATATTTTGGCTTCATTCTTATACAGTGGGAGGAAGTGGAGCCACGTCATCATTCTTTATTTATGAAAATGCTTCATACACAGAATGAAAAAGAAAAGTGATCTACCACTTTTGATTTGTTGCCTCTTGTATTGTTTTGATAAACTTTGTGTCTGTGTTAGCCTGCAACATGCAAATCATCTGCTTTTCACAGCCTCTGGTTAATGTGCATTGTGCTGCTGTAACTATAGTAACAAACATTGTTATTTCACAGAGTGAAGTGAAGTCGCTCTTCTGCAAAAAGTGCAATTTCCTGTGTCTGACTGACCCTAAACACTTCAACCGACAAATCCCAACCAGTATACAGTTAATTGCACTGTTGTTTTGCTTTGACCTCTCTGTACAACCACTGTGACTCATGTGTGCGCACACACACACTGTACACACAGCGCTCCTGGCTTCCCAGTGGCTTCCTTACTTTGGATCTCCCAGCTGTAACCCCATGACCTTGGTTCTCTAGCTACTGTATTGTGCAGTGCCTCTCTGTGAGTGAGTCACTGCAGGTGTCCCAGGCCCAGTAAAAAAAACATCCTCCCACCAGTGGTGAAATATTGAACAAATGTAGCACTGAGATGCTTGTCTGTGGTAGGGGAGCTAGAGGGCCATAGGAGAGAAAATGGAGAGGAAAAAGCACTATGTTTAGAGTGAAACAGAGGGCAGATATGGGTGAAAGCACATCACCGCAGAGAATCCAGTTGGAAGAAATGGTACTAAAAGACAAAGATGATGGGAAGGAAATAAAAACTGATAATGGACTACATGCACCTCTGCTCCATCTTCCTGTTTCTTTTTCCCTTTTGCCTCTTGCACAAAAACAAAATGCAAGTGACAGTGGCTGTGCAGCTTCAAATACTGTATTCATTATTGGTCTCTTCTTTGTTCTTTCACTAAGCTCTTGCTGAGTCACTCTCCAGACAGCCTCATCTCAAACCCATTGTCACATCAACACTACCACATGCCTGGGAGGCTGCAGTAGCAGCGAAGCACAGCACAGCTCTCTTTCACACATAAAAGGTCATGTCGTTGAATGTGTGGTCATAGCTTTAGGGTAGGAGGTTTTTTTCCCCCATAGATCATACAAATTCTTATAAATATTCAGTAGGTTCTACAATTTTTGTCATTTACTCTTTTGGACACTGATAAACCTTTCCTGCCCCTTTTGGGCCTGATTAGAAAGAAGTAAATGAAAATGAAAAAAGATCAAGTAAATGATCAAGAAAGGACGGTGTTTACATGTACCCTCATTACCATGCTTGTGCATCAGGTATACACTTTTTGCTGCCGTTTCAAACATTTCAAAGCTAGAAAAACCTCAGATATGGCGACATAGCTGTGTACTACTGGTAAAAGCAAAAATGTAATGTGTTTGGGTTCCTTGCTGTGTCTAAATAAGTAATTTTGTCTGCTTCCTGTATACCACGACAGCACCACAGACACTAATTACTACTTTTCAGCTTGGAATCACAAAGGAAACTAGCACCTATAACAAACCTAAAATCAAATGCTTTATTATTTTTGATTGACATTTGAAAAAAGTATTTTACTAACTCAGTCTGCATTTCATGTATTTTAAGTTGTCAGTCAAGTTTCAGACGGACACAATGCATGTGAAAGGAAGAAAAGCCAAAGTGAATGCACGTCACTTCACTCCCTGCAGGACAAAGTGCACCTGAATGCTGTGTACCTGCTGAGACAAATAACTGGTCATACACTAAAAAGCTCGACACCATGGCGGCAGCCCCGGGGTGATGGCCTGCCTTCCTTCGACGGGGGTCGGTTCGGGGGTGTTTTGCTGCCGGCTGGACCGCTGCTTTGCGGTGCGCTGGCGGGGGTCGGGGGGGGGGGGTCACTGGGCACCGGGGGGATTGCGGGAGGTGGGGTCGGGTGGCTGGGGGGAGGTTACTG
>JBBPCS010000353.1:2498-15439 GCA_037974645.1 Hollardia meadi
ATGTAGAAAATAATAAAAAATAAAGAAAAACCATTGAATGAGAAGGTGTGTCCAAACTTTTGACTGGTACTGTATATCATTACATCAGGTGGTCTCAACACAAAATGCGCATAAATAATAAGGGTATCACCAAAAACAGAGCGCTACGAAGTAGAGAACTCTGAAGACATGGACACAGAACAATAATACACTTTAGGTCTGCAAAAAGAAGGAGAATTTGAGTATGTCTCCCCACGGCCTCGAGTCTACAAACACTGGAGCAGGAAGGGGGGACAAATAAAAGGAAGTGAGATTGTTAAACAAGCTACTTATGATTGTATGTAATGTAGAAGGGAGGGAAATTGCCCTCAACACACCAATCCATTTTTTTTTAACTGGACTCAAAAAATGGTTTCAAGAATTGGACACACTGAACGGTTTAATCCAGAAGATTAATAGCAAGAAGCCAAGGGGGACCTTAAAGCCAAATTACAGTATACCTAAAATTGTAGCTAAAAGAGTGATTAGTGTAGGGCTGATCTGTATCAATTACAGTTTCATAATCCCTGCTGACCACAGTAATTATACAGTACTTTTGATCTATTTTAGCCTGTTTGAAGATTACGTCCCCCCCAAAAAATGGAGTCAGTTAATATGGATTTAATGCGACTTTTTAAAATTGCTTCATTAATAATACTCCTTCAGTAAGATGAATACACCAAGCTGATTTAATGGTACATTAAGAGCTCTTAACCTTGGAATATACAGTCATATTTACTGGCTGTTTGCATCTAAAGGCTGAGTTGGAGTTATTAGTGTTTCATGGCTTGCTGATTATTAAAGGCAGTTTCTATTATGTTCATCTGCATCGGATGACATCCTTCAGTCTCAGTTCCCGAGAGGATACCATGATAGAATTATTATTTCAGGCTACCATTTCTTTTAAGAGGATTAGGGAGTGCTAGAGTGAAGCTGAAATGGTTAATGTGCTGCAGTCTGCCAAGGGAGAAAACAACTCGCATACACAATAATGATGTATTGGAAAGTCAAGGAGGGTGGGCACATTGTTGTTGAATAAGTAAATCAAAGTGAAATTAACACTGACAGAAAACCAGGGTTGTTTTTTTTTTCATGTCCCGCCTTTCTCCCCCAATCGAGACAGGTTGTAAATTAATTTTCATGAGGTTGTGTCGAACGAACAGAGGGATTGTTTCGGAGCTAAAGCCGTGACTGGGGGCGTATATATTTACAATACTGGAACAAAAGGAGTCTATAATCTATACAAAGCACACAACAATACCCATGAATAAAGAAGCTTGTAGAAAAAGGGAGAGGCAATTTTTCTAATTCTGTTAATTTCAGTTCCAAAGCAATTAAAAGCAGGCAGAGATAATGCTGGGAAACAATCGCCGGCGACAAAGTGTTTCTGTCTTTGTAAATGAAACATCTTTAGGCTAATTTCAACTTCCACGCCTGCATGGTTCACTCTAATTTCAGATAAAAATTAACACAGCTAGATTTGGACCTTAACAAAAAAAAAAAAAAAAGAGGAGAGGAGAGGAGAGGAAAGAACGAAAAAAAGATCGATCCTGTACACAATATTTTTAGAATTAGGTCTATGTCGCCTGAGCTTTGCTAGATCTAATTTTCAGTATCTATAAGGACTTTTTCATACAATTAATTTTCCTTTAATCATAATTGTACAAAGGAACTTCTCTGTATAAAATTCCAATTATATTTCCTGTTTAAAATGTAAGTTTGAATTATGATTTCTTTCCTCATTACAACTCGGGTTTAATGAATCAATCGCTGCATCACTGCTTTCAGACATCAAATGGTGCGGAAAAGTTTCAGCTCCACTCCGTCCCCTCTTTTATCCAGAGAAATATTCTCTCTTTCCACTTCTCTTCCTGTCGTGGATAGTTGGCAGGAAGGATAGCGGGGCCTGCGCGATAAATGCAGCACATTCTACTTCATTTGCCAGTTTAAAAGTTAAAGCCTTATTAATTGTTACAGTGCGATATCCACAGGAAAATTGGACTGAACTCATGGAGAGATGGAGAAATAATACAACGACATAGCCCACATGTGTATCTCTGTAGGAAGGACATCAATTAAGTTGTGACTTATCTAACAGCACCGCTGAACTTTCTAGGTTATGAACCAAAGAATCTTGTTCATGAGGAATGCCTAAAGCTTCCACTTATTCACATATCCAAACTTTAAAAACTAAAAGGAGGAAATTCAGGAAATACTTAACATTATCATCTACAATGTACAAATCTTTACAGAGGAATTTGTAGACAGAGAACACGCAAATGGTGTGAGCAAAGAACTTCTTTTTTGCATTTCTTAATAATTACTGAGGAGATTTTTAGAACAAAGAGTTGTGCTCCAGATCAAATGGACTACAAATGATTTAAAACCAAGAAAATCAACAAAAATCCTTTTTTCATTTTCCAAAATGAGACAAACATCTCAAAAAAGGTATAAAAGGTTAAAAAGAAGAGATAATATGAACAATACTAATAATAAAACAATACACTATTGATCTCCCTCAATACTTATTAAGGATTAATGTTAAAATGCAAATGTGAGAAACAATAAATGCTTGGTAGATTTACTTGATGCATGTCTTCAAACAATAAATTAAGAAACTAACTACTTTAATGGATTAGTTGAGCCACAGAAAAATAATCGATATATATTTGAATAACTGATAAACTGTTGTGGTTATTTTTAACCAAAAAGCTGCTGAGGGGACAAAACCAGCCTACTGAACAATGTTGTGGCCATTCTTCACTATCTTCTTACATGGAACACACATCAATCGATTATCTGAGATATGAAAGGAATCGTTAGCTGGATCCCTAATGGACTTATTTTGGTTGGTATTCAAATAGTATCGAGGTTCCCAGACCAAGGCGAGACCAAACTCAAGACCATGAGCTAGATCTTAGGTGTCCAATTCAAGGACCTGTCACAAGTTTGCAAAATTCCTCTGCTAATATTTTAGAGGAAGAAAAGACATTATGAAAATATTTCAGGCAAAAACTGTTTTAAAATCAGAGATGACTAGTCCTGAAAGAAAATAGCACAGGAGTACTTGAGCTCCAGCGCAGGGAGAGCAGCTGTCTGTCTTGGAGGCGCGACGAGAGGCAGAACAAAGTGCTGCAGCTGATGAAGGCACCAAAGATACTGCTTTATTAACTCTCCGTCCACATCAAACCTGCAGCGCGCAGCTTGCTGATTAAACACAGAGACAACACACATCAAAACTGCATGCTCAACAAGCCTGATTAAACAGACGCAGGCCTCGCCGCTCTCATGCTAATAACCCGCCGCACAAAAAAATATATATATCAGACCTGAAAGCGAGAGAAGGAGAGGGAGAGAGAGAGGCACGCTTGTATCAGAAAATCACAGACTTGTGAAGAGTAAAACATTAAAAGAGGATATTTAGAGAAAGAAAGGAGGAGAAAATTGGCAGGAGAGGAGGATGTGTGAGCTCTCGAGAGAAACTAAGGTACCTGACAAAGAGTCACACACTGGAGAGGGGCCACTTATTGATCACAGTCAAGAGAATCACCCACAACTGAGGAAATACTTTTAATCAACTTTGCACTTAAAACGTTTCCCTCAATGCTGCATGGGCTCTTATCACGGCTTCATGGGCTCCGTTCCCGACCATCAGCCCTCGCACAACAGGAACCATCCACACAGGCCACGATATCGATCTGTTATATTCAGCTTCAATAAAAATCATCTTTTTCGCCTCAGCGTTTAGAATCTGAGCTGCTAACGACCACCCATTGATTACTCTGGGAACGACAAACCCAAGCAAAGTGATAGATTTTTTTTGATAGATCTGAAATCCCCGGCACCTATTGACCGTCTCGCAAATCTTCACATCTAATGTGATGATGATGAAGTTCAGAGATTGCAGTGGGGTGCGATAGGTGACACGTAATGGCTGTCGGTGTGAAGGTAGGCTCTGTTATTAATGCAACATCTCGTACATGTTCTGAAACTCATTTGTCATATTTGTCTCTGTGAATCTAAACAGAGCAGGAGCTTCCAAGAGTGGCTTTGGTTGCTATGGGACACACATTTTCTCAGTAAATCAAAAGACAAATAAACATATAGTATGCTTCCATTGTACAGGAAAGGTAGAAATCTCCAACAACAAGGAGCAACTGTCAGACTTTATTAAGGCATCTTTTTTAAATGCCAGACTGACCAGATTAGTCTATTTAGCATGTCCTTATACCACAGAGGCACAGCCTGTAAATAACAATTTTCATTAGGTCAGTTTTATTGATTTATCACTAAATCATTTCTATAAAAGTCTATAAAATGTCAGAAAATACTGAAAAATGCCCATCAGTACCTCGAGCCAAAGACATGACTCTTCAAATGACTTACTGTGTCCAACCAACAGTTCAAATCAAAGCTTTTCAGTTTACAGAGCTAAAAGAACAAACAGAAAGGCTTCTGAAAAGCTGATGTTAGTAAGTTAGTAAGTAGTAGCAAGTAAAATACTTGAAGGGTTAATCAGTGATCAAAACTGTTCTTATACATTTCATACATTTTCTGTCCATCTGTCAATCAACTGATCAACTACTAGTTGAAGCACAGTATCACAGAATTTTTACCTACTGTAGTTTCTTCTGTCGAGGAAATTTTACAAGCACTGGAAACATTTCAGTTGCAGTTTGTTTCATGTACTGTTGTAACCTTGAACTACTATCTCAACACTGTGAGCAAGACCATGTGTAATATGAGGAAACTTCAAACAGTAAAGTATATTACGCTGCCCTGTTGGAAAAACTGAACTGCTGGTAATCATATGAAAGCCAATCCATCAAAAAAGCAACTATTTTAAAATGAATGAATAATTTTAGTCATTTTCAAGCATGGCAAACATTACACTGTTACAGTCTCTCCATTTTAGACTTTTCTTTGTCTTCTTATTTATGATGGGACACTTAACACATTTGGGTTTTAGACAAATCACCTTGTCACTCATTGAGTCAATCACTCATTGATTAATTAATTGACAATGAAAATAATCAGTAATTGCAGCCTTATTTTATATGAAAACATATTTTTTATTTGTAGAAGTTTTGGTTCTCAGTCAAAATGTAGTTCTTAGTTCTCCAGTCAGTGTGATCCACCTGATTAGGGATAGAACGATCATCAGCCTGACCGATTATCTTATATTTAGCATTTATCGATAGTGATTCTCTGTATCTGTGGGGGTTTTTTCCAATTGCTGAAAAAAATAATTGACTTAAAAATATGTGTTGTCTGTCTGTCTGTAGTCACCACTCACACAATGTCCCGCCCACAACACTATCTGATAGTTTATTACTCGTGAGATGTAACCAATCAACACTGAATAATCTGAATCTGCAAAGAAACTGTAACTAAAGTTATAAATAAAAGTAGTGTAGTAAAAAGTACAAGATTTACCTCCAAAATGTAGTGGAGTGGAAGTATGAAGTAGCAGAAAATGGAAATATTAAGTAAAGTACAAGTACCTCAAAATTGTACTTAAGTATAATAGTTGAGGAAATTGTACTTAGTTACACTCCATGACTGGCTATAACAGGGGCCCCATGTCCTTCTATGATAATCTTCACATTGTTTGACTGCAGCATCTTTTAATACTTCAGTCATAACCAATATGAATACATTTTGGCTGGTACAAAACATGCTTGGCCGGTGGTTTTTATTCATCTAGTGGTCAACATGGCTGGTGAGTCAAAAGGTTGGTTCCAAATATTGGTTATCAGTCTCCTTGATTACTAATAATAGGTATCAATCCTGGAAAAAAAAACACATGGGTTGACCCCTTCACCCAATGATTTTGATAGATACTGTAGGAATGATTAACTGATCGCTTCTTAAATCTCAGTAGGAAGCACCATGTATTGATTCTAATGAGACAGTGTGATCACATTACACTTGGTTTGTTGAAGCAGAAGTAGGACCACGGTGATGTAGACCAACGCCTGGGAGAGAATCCTCCACTATGCTCCTACACCTCTCATATCAACACTGACCTGCACTGTAGGTGTGTCCCACAGACACTGTACATATGTAAAGAATACATGAATAATACTGTTCTTATTATTAGTAGCACTGAATTACATTATTATCAGTAGAACAACAAATTTGGCTTTTGACAGCATCGATTCAAATCCATCTGGCAGTTGCTTTCACACATGAAACAAAATAATGTTTTTAATGTGACAACAGCAACTGCACAAAAAGTGTCCAGATCTTTTTTTTTTTTTTTTGCATTCCAGAGGAACATTGTAATTCCAAGCCATGGCAGGTTTGCTGCCATGCCCACAAGGAATAAAAGGCACCCGCTTTGCAGTGCGGGGAAATGTACAGACTGAAGAGACAAACATGCAGAAACAAACGAGGAGCGCCCAAAGAAAAACAGGAATATGGTAGAAGATGTCCATCACAGGCACCAGTGAGATATACATAAACTGTAAGGCCAACGATAATGACTGATTACACTGCAATGTTAACGGGGTGAGCTGATTCACTTGAACGCAGCAGGACACCAAATATCAAAAGCCTGAAAATGCATGAACACATTGTGAACGTGGAACACAGTACAGAGGTTTATGCAGGATTGATCAAGCTCGACATTTTGAACGTTACATTACGAACAAACTGCAGCATGTTGAATACCTTTAAAAGCCATTTATATTAAACTGATTGTATTCAAGACCTTTCGAGGCCTCGAGTTAAGAGGAATTCAAGGCTTTTTTAGACTTTAAGGACCTGGTTTTTTCTGTACGTCTATGAAAAAAACATTCACTCTCTGTCTCCTCTCTCATCTCTTTCCATTCCAACCTGCAGTCTCTCCTTTATATTCTCGCTTCCTCCTCTCTTTCTGTCATTATCTCTCCGTTCCTCATCCCCTCTTACCCCCACCACCACCACCACCAGCACCAATCTTTCTTCTTCTCCGTCCCCTTTCAATATAACTCATGCTCTCTCTATCCCCTCTACTCCATCACCTTCCCTCCCTCCCTCTTCTCTTTCTATCCCTCCCCTTCATCCCTTTTTCTTTCTTTTTTTTTAAGTGAAAAAGCGTAGTGACTGGGAGCGTCACTCTGTGCGGATAGCTGGGAGCCGTTGGCGGTTATCGGCTCCTGCAGACTCTCTCTGCCGGTCTGATCTGTCTCCTCTTCATTAAGCAAATACGCCGACGTGGAAATGAAAACATAATAGCTATTTGATTTCCAGCGAGATATTTTGCATATTGGTTCGGAGCTGATAGCGGAATTTCATCAAGTCGGTTTTTTTTTCCTCTCCTTCTCTCTTCCCTCCCTCTCCTGCCACCACCACCACCACCACTGCCCCCGCCCCCCCCACCCC
This sequence comes from Hollardia meadi, assembly GCA_037974645.1. Classification (NCBI taxonomy): domain Eukaryota; kingdom Metazoa; phylum Chordata; class Actinopteri; order Tetraodontiformes; family Triacanthodidae; genus Hollardia; species Hollardia meadi. The sequence continues at coordinate 9,885 of JBBPCS010000353.1, forward strand.
TCCTGCACTACTACCACCTCCCTCCTTCCCCTTCCCTCCATCCTCACGCTTTAAAAACGGAATTACTGAGCTGGGCCAGCTTTCAGGGAGATTTCTTTACATTGCTGGGAAGAGAGAAAAAAAGAGAGGAAAAGAGAGAGAGAAATCTAGTTCCCCAGGAAGACTACTTAACCGATTAAATATCCCCCCATTCCCATCTTTTTTTTCTCCCTCTCCCTTTTTGATAACAAGGGAGAAAATTTAAAGAATTCACAGTGCTTTAGGTTGGCTATACTAATCGGAGATAGGAGTGAGAAAATTCACTCCTTAATGAGCAGAGCCGTCTCCCTGATAAAGGTCCTAGTGAGATGGTGGGGTGGGACACTGGCTGAAACTTGGGAGAGAGACACAGAGAAGGAGAGCGATAGAGGTGGCCAGCAGATGAAGGGATGGAGTATAACGGACACAGAATGAGAGGGACTTGACACCATGTAGGGGTAACAATTAGCTTCCCTCTTCCTCCTCTGAGGAGATATTTGCTTCTTGGGCATGAGTAGGGCAGGTAGAGAGATAGCAGCGATACCACCCTATAGTGCCACGGATACCCACAGTGTCTTGCAGCAGCACTGGCCGTGATGGATGGTACATTGTCGGGGTATCCTTCATGCCCCCCGGAGAGAAAAACAAGCCCTGAAGGAGAGGATCAGCAGCCTCTTCACAACAGGCCTATCTGATAGTCCGGCGCCTCTCAAGAGGACTATTCAGCAGCCTGTCCACTGAAATAAATCTCCCTGCTGCTGCTTTCCATGTTGGAACAACGTGTTGCTTCAGACCTGATAGCAGTCCCGCCGTGTTACAGCTGCAGCCTGACAAATACTGTACACACTCACATACACAGTGGACTAGACAGCCACACACACACACACCTTTGTCAAAGGGTTCTGAGGTGAGGAAAGTGGCTAATTATTAGCTATTAACAATCCTCGGATTTGTTGAAATTACCGCTGAAATGTTCATAAAATCAATTATTTGTTTAGCAAGTAAGGATAGTGTTATTCTACATTCTTATTATTGTGAAAAAAATGTGTTAGTTCATCTCTTTATGCCCCACCCTATCTTTGACACTCAGCCACAAACAGTAATTGTTGAAATTTTATTTTTCTAAAAAGCTTGAGTAATTTCCTGAACAGCTGGGCACTGCAGTTCTTAACCAATCAAACAGGAGGAAATTTGTTGGCGACTACTTTCAGTGGTGAATCAATACACACATGGTGCACTAACAAGTATTTACAACATTCTCAAATTCATAAAAATCGAGGATGCGCTACCGTTCTAGTGTTTGTTTCATTCAAAATGAAAACGTGTTATCTGATAACAATACATTGGCTCTTCTCTTCATAAGATCTGTATCCATTACGCCGATACCAGCTGATTTATCAGTCTAGCTCTATAATATTTTATATATTGAAATGGTAGAGTGATTTTAGAGTGACAGTCAGTAAGTCAAAAGGAGTCAGTGCAGTACAAGAACTGAATCTTATACATTGTACTGACTTCTGTGTCAGAAACTCCAAAAATACTTTTGCGTTAAATTACAAAAAGGGTTATTGTTACATAGTGTGTCCTCCAGAGAGCAACTCTAAAATATTGATATCAGTATCAGGAGAAACCCTGTATCACTTAACTCAACATTATATTAGCAATTTCAGAGAAAAACAAAACCTTTGGGCCAAATCTAAAGGAAATTAGTTTAATGCTCCTGGAAACAGTTCAGTTAATAGAAGGTCCAATTAACAGAAAATGATCATGGTACAATCTTGGCCCGGATATCCGGATAACGGCCACACTGGGAGCCCTGAAACATTGGCCATTGTCACTTAAGGCTAAAGGCTAAAGGCTATGGATCTATATAAGGCAAGGGGGAAATGGTAGCCAGCTGGGGACAAGGGGTGTGGAGTGGGGGGCTCCGATTGGCTGACAAAGTCAGGAACACAGCTTGATTGGTCGACAGACTCAGCAAAAAGGCAAGGTGGGATTGGCAGTGGACGACTAACTATGCTAACAGAACGGAAAAATTGGCAAATAATCACAGAAGACATTCATCATTATGGATTTACCTTATGAAGTCTCTGAAAAGACACTGCAGTTCAAGGCTGGATTATGGCAGGATGCAGGTTTTTCAAGTGTCAAATCAAGTATCAGCCTTTTTATTTAGTACTATATCACTGAAGCACCTCATACATGTCCTGAATAATGTGTAGTGTGGAGAAACCTTGTGAAGTGTTGGATCAAGACTTTCCTCATGGTATTCTGTTTCACAACTGTTTCTCCTCTGGCAGCACTTCAGACGCACTCAGCCTGACAGATTGTTTCATGTTCCTCAAGGACGCCTCACTCCCACATACATCACAGAGGAACAGCAGTCTACACTTTGAATACAGTGAAAATGAGTGGTGTGTTCCTCCACCATGAGGGAATGACAGTGTGTGTATGTTCCAGACTCCAGCTTCCATGTCACGGATATAAATCCAATCCCACTTTTCACTTTTCTCTTTCTCAAGTTAATAATGCCACCAAGGCACAACCTCCCTTGGTTTCACATTATTCTGCGTGTTCAGTGAGTATGACGCGACCCAGCTGAGTCTGACAAGCTGACATGCCTACTATGTGCCCAGGTACAACTAGTCTGCCCAGGAACTGGACAGCATATTTATGGACACAACCAAATACATGAATCAAATACATACAGAGGGATTAGTTTTTATGCATGAGTCTTCTATAATACAGTGAGATAATTTTAAAGCATTCAGCCCGGAGAACAAGCAACACTGTGGTTCATGGTTGGTGCACTATCCTCAGCCAGCAGGGCACTATTTTGTTTTTGAACAGAAGACACAATCCAAAAAGATGATTTAAACTTTTGACCGATGAGAAGATAGGCAGTGTGACTCATTTAATGATTTGATTACTCGCAAGAAAAGCAATGCACCAAGAGAACCACAACACGTCTGACTTCTTGAAATGACTTGAAGGGTAAAACTGGCTGTTTTAAATACAATACCCAACAGAACCCCATAGTCCCAACATGTTGCCCCAGCTGATGTTTTTTCACAGTTGATACTTCAAAGCCGTTTTCACTGAACAGGGAAACGCTAGAGGAAGGCACTATTCTTCAACCGTTCAAGCACATCTTCTGTGTTGTAAAATCAACTGTGGTTTATTTGTGTCTGTTATTTCCAAGGAAATAGAGGGAGTTTCCAAATGGATCACATATAACTTTGCTTTAACATATTCAGTTGTTTGAAATACTTGAAACTCCTCAATATCATGGCCCTCCGCAGTCGGTCCCAACCTCATGGCTGAAAAACTCATGGCCATAAACATAGATTAAATAATATCAGACATGGTGTGACCACTTCAGGACTTGCAGCCTCCATGTATATAGTGTCACGTGTTTGCATGATTCTAATGATAAAGTAATCTGTACCTGCTTCTTCCAAATCTAAATATATTGTGTTTGTTTTAATGGACTGGCAATGATAAATGTAGATGAGAAAACGGGGTAAGAACAGGTGGCATTTGAGAAAGCAGAAAGAGAGGGAGGGGAGGAGTTTGGAGGGAAGGATATAGAGAGCAGTTACCATGCAGCCAGCCGAGACCCTGGACTATTGAAGTCAGGCATGCAGACGAGAAAGCCAGCCGATAAGCCCGACTGATAAAAGATAGAAAATAGCAGCAGATTTGAACTTTCCCACCGTCCTAAGATCCACAGGGGGAGGAGGGGTTGATTCAACTACTTATTGAATCCCTTCCTATCTACAACCACCTCCCTCCAAAAACAGCCAGGCAAGGCCAAAAATGGAGCGGGACTACAAGGTTGACACATACAAATACACAGACACTCACACACAGCATTGTTCCTACTGCTGAACAATTCCACAGCTCCTCTAGGAACTGTAGCAAACTCTGATGATACTCAGCTGATAAATACTGTGACCAGTGACCAACACACTCACAGAAGAACGGTGCGCGCACACACACACACACACACACACACACACACACAAGGTCATACAGTATGTGAAGTCTAACCATCATCGCTCCATCCCGAAATCATATCAGGGACAGTGTTTCTTTTCATATCTCTGCTCCTCTCCATTGATATAAAGACTTGGCCTTGAGTAAAATGGTGAGAATTTTTATTTTCACACACTTACACCGAACACACACACACACACAGTTTGGTGAAATAAGGTCACTCCTGTATCCGCTATGGTTTTGGCTGTGAAATGTATTGATGGGATTCATTCACAAGATCTACTGCAGACGCTCTTTGGCACTAGTATGATTCTCAGGCCCTGATTCTTACTCAATAATAGAGGTGTGACTTGCCCATAACCCATATACAAAAATACACCACTGATGACAAACACTGGGTGAAAAACACATACGGTGACTTTTTGTATATATTCAAGATCAACTTCAACAAGGGATTTTTAATGTTTCTCTGCGAGTTAAAAAACTCTGCAGGCTTAGGGTTTATTTATTAACAACAGCGCTTCTTAGCTCTATTTAGCGGTGTAGTTAAGAGCAGTGTGTAAATAAAACGCTAATGTCGTGAGCATTTGATTTTTTTTTTCACTGGTAAGTCCAATTGCTATTAGTATAATTAACAGTCAGCCAAAGTCAAATCCAACTGTTCTTGTTGTTCTTGTGGCTATAAAGAATAAAAAAAATATTGCAGTGTTAAACTGAAGTTCTTCCAATGAAAACTACTTCCAAGTTGAGAAAAATTCAAATTCTCTTAAAATACGTTTACTTTTCTTTCTTTTTTTTAACAAGAAGTTCCCATTTTAGTAGCTAATTTCTCATCCTCTTGTGCACATTTTGGTGGTGAATTATATGAACTGTTCCATTAAAGACAAATAAAATGAAACTTTTTCAACTTTCACATTCCTATTTTTCAGATAAACAGAGTATAAAGAAAATTTTAGCAATAGTTGGTTGGTGAACTGGCCTAGTGAGTGCACCACTAACATGCTAGTCAGCAGGTATTGCATTAATCAGTCATATTTCCTCTTACTTTCTCTGGTGTTGACTTACACTGGGCATTTTGTTAATTATTGTTTTAAAAAAGCAATACTCAATATCCCTTTCAATACCATGGGAAAACAAAAAAAGTCCTAGGCATACAAAATAGGCAAATAGTTTTTTCATTTATTTCTATTAATGCACAGTGCTGGTATAGAAAAAGTCACTGAACACATACCAACACATTTGTAATAATGTTAATACCTTTGCAGCCTTGGGTTGAAAATCAGATGGTAGATCTGTTTGTTTTTTTAGCTTCAGTTCTTTTGATACTATTGAATGCGGATATTGTATGTTGTATCAAAGAACTAGCTATTCTTTTGGCAATCTTATATTGTAGATTTCAGTGGCGAACCATCACTATTGGAGCTGGGACTTCAGCTCAGCCAGTGTGTCTGGCAAAAAAAGCCAGACACACCATGTCGCATGTTAAGCCCAGTAGAGGGCAGCAAACACCACACAATGATAGCAGAATACGTTTTTTT
>JBBPCS010000354.1:0-11382 GCA_037974645.1 Hollardia meadi
ATATATATATATATATATATATATATATATATATATATATATATAAAAGATATTATTATATTATATTATAGATTATATTATAACTTGAGGGTTAAGCTCACTAACGATTCATCCCATTCTTTGAAAATCTTGCATGTATTGAATCAGGAAATCAACATTTGAAGTAAGAGACCTCCTTTAAAGTGCACCCAAAATCGCCGAATAGGCTTTTCACATTTATTAGTATCTTTTTCATTTTTTCATCACAATTTCTTCTGAACCTCCTCCCATTGCATACACAACTTTTGCAATGACTTTTTCTTTTAAAATTAGCTATTATGGCTCATTGGATAGACCATATTTTGGTTGATAGTTTTTCTTAATTTTTTTTTCTTAGTTATCTGAGACCTTTTTTTTCAAGTGATCTTGGCTCAGTTGTTTGGTTCATCCATCTATCTACAGCTTTCACTAGGGATGCGCAATGATATCGGCACGACATCGGTATCGGCAGATAAAAGCTGAATAAATTAATTACTGACATCTGCCGATAAGAAAATTTCTGCCGATGTGCCTGGCCGATAAGGTGACGTGTTAACTGTGCGCATGCGACAACGCTAAACGTTTATTATGAGCACCAGCAACAAGCTTCAAAATGTCGGCTGTGTGGAAGTATTACGATGTATCTGAAACTGATAATAAAATTGCTATTTGCAATGCTTGTAAGGCACCAGTGATGTGAGGAGGGGTAAAACGACACCCCTTTAACACTACTCATTTAATCACAAACCTTAAGAGCCATCATCCTCAAGACCACGAAGAGTTTCTTAAAAGTAACGTTGGACAAGAAAAAACGGCGCCATGAAAGCCTGTCAGCAGCCTCTCCGTCAGTCATTTGAAAAAGCTAATAGACACAGTAGAGACCACCCAAAGGTGAGAGCCCTGAACAGCAAAATCACGGAATTCATCACTCTTGATAGATGTGGGCTTCAGCAGGCTGATGTTGTACTTAGAGCCACAGTATGTTATGCCTAGCTGTCACTACTTTTCAGATGTGGCCTTACCTGAACTGCAAAGCGTTGTCTCCAATCACATAGAGAAGCTCCTCACTGATGCCACTCACATCTGGACATCGAGTGTAAGTCCTGTCAGCATGTTGAGCCTCACTGCCCAGTGGATTGATAAGGACTTTGTCCTTATCAATCTAAATATAAATAGACAGCCAATATAAAAAGGCTGTCCTACAATCACAGGAGTGCGCAGGTTCTCACACAGCAGCATGTTTGGGAAATGGAAAATACCAAAAGAGAATGTGCATGTTGTGCAACATGCGTGCAACATGGCAAAAGTAATGATGGAGTTTGGTGTGACAAGCCTCCCATTCATGGCACACACGCTGCAACTGGTTGTGCATGAAGGCGTCCTGTCTCAGCTCAGCATCGCAGATGTTGTCGTGGGAAGGAGAATAGTGGGGCATTTCATGCACTCACAACTTGCATGCAGTCGCCTACAAGCTATACAGAAGGAGCTCGGGATGCCAATCAAATGACTTCAACAAGATGTCGCGACTAGATGGAATTCAACATTTTACTGTATATGACGCAAAGCTTGGTTGAGTAGAAGAGGGCACAAGGTGCATATGCCGCTGATTTTGAGCTCCCTGCAACTTTGACGGCAATTCAATGGGGAATTCTAGAAAATATGATCACACTTCTCGCCCCCTTTGAGCAGCTGATTAGAGACATTAGTTCTGCAGAGGCCTCTGCTGCTGATGTGATCCCTGCTGTTGTGGCACTGACACGACTGCTTGGCAGGCCTGGTGACACGGTCAGAGGCGTGCAGACAGTCACAAAGTACCCTACTGGAAGCTGTCCATGATCGCTTCAACCGTGTGCAATGTGAGGCACTTTATTCCGTTGCAACCATGCTTGATGCCTGATACAAAGACCAGTACTTTGACGTGGACAAGAAGAGGAGTGCTCGCGACCTGCTGCTTAAAGTCTTGGATGAAATGGGCGGCAATGGAGGATCCCCCAGAGAAGAAGAAGACCCGAACAGAACAGGATCGCTGCTGGAGATGTATAAAGAAATTTTGGAGGAGAATGTCATTTTTGAAGACCAAGCCAAAACCTAAACAGCATCACAGGTAGGCCATAAGACTTGGATCATACACTAATGGAGGCTATTTTGTAGAATTTTTATCATCATATTCATTTTTGACTGGGTAAAGTAGCCGAGTGAATAGTGTGACTGTGTCGATTATTATTCTGCTATGTCTGTTGTCTTCTTTATCAATGTGGTGTTTGGGGCATTGCTTAACGTTATAGCATTTCTCATGGTTGTGCATTTATTGATTTTGGAAAAAAACGTATTGCGCTGTCATTACCAAAAATAGGCTACTCAAAGTAATGGCTATTTCTGTTACTTTGTAGGTACATGCATACCTGGCTGAACCCACAATTTCCAGGAAAGACAGTCCATTGGAACACTGGAAATGCAACCAGGCCCGTTTCCCTGCTCTTGCTCGTGCAGCACTCAAATGCCTGTGTGCGCCCAGCATAAGCATCGACAGTGACTGGTTGTTTAGCGTTGCCGCTCATGTGATAGACGAAAAGAGAAATTGAATAGATTGTGAAAAAGTGGAGATGCTCATTTTTGTGCAGAAAAACCTATCTCTGCTATATACTGTAAAAAAAAGTTCAAGTTAAGGATTAAATCTTTTATTTTGTGCACTTGGGAGCTCATGGTTTGTCTGTCACTGGGTTGTTACAGTGCTGTTTGTGGCTCACAGAAAAGGGCTTATGTAGCTTGGTTTTAAGTTTCTACAGTTTTAAGTAGAACCAACAGGCCTACTAATCAGCTGAAGGTATTTTTTCAGCCTCGTTCATTGTACTCTAAAGTGTGTCCTAAGGATTTAAGTTTTAGGTTCCAGGACTACAGCTGCTTTTATTTTGTGCACTTTAATGTGTTTTTCTGTGCTATGTCAACAATTGTGTCAGGATTGTCTCAGGGAAGCACCATACTTGTCCTGTTCAAGTACTGTAGAATGAGATTTACATTTTTATTTGAAAATATTACTTAAAATAAATTAAAAAAAAATAAATGTAGCACATTTGAAATGATTTCCGGATTTTGTCATGAGTGAATGTCTGTATCTATAACAAGTAGCCCATCACAATAAAAGGTTAATTCTAGTGCAGGAGAGTCTTGGTGTTCTCTTCAATTAAATAATAAAAAAAGATGTGTTTATATTGGCATCGGCAATCAGCCAAAATGAGTTTGAAAATATTGGCATATCGGCTAAAATCCAATATCGTGCATCCGTAGCTTTCACACTTGTTACTTTCTGAGCTTCGATATTTCTCAGTCTCAGGTCTGTTGTTAGAAATAAGCTGTACTTATAGACAGCATAAATAGTGGATGGAGCTTCTGGGTCTGAAAGCCTGTGCGGAAATGCCTTAAACCTGCATTCTTTCTAATGGCTAGCAGGGGGTGATTCCACTGGTTTCAAAAACTATGATAGTATGTAAGCTTATGAGAAAATGAACTGACTTCTCACTTGATTTATTAATTCAGTAAACAGCTTTCTAATTGGTTTATGGTCTCAGTTGCTAGTTTACGGTCTTCTGCATACAGCATGATATACATTTTGTAAATTATGGTCCCGTTTAGAGTTAATAGTTATGTTGAGTCCAGCTAACAACGACCTGATAGCAGGTTGAGAGATACTAAAGTTCAGTGCTACGTTACATACCTCCCGAGAGTGCGTGAAAATGTGTGGGTGTGTATGTGCATGTGAGCTTGTGTGTGCATTGTGGGGTATACAAAGACCAAAGCCATTGTCATTTGACATTGGCTCCCTTCTGTTTTCACACACACAAATCACACACAAACGGGTGCAGCCTGTAGGACAACAGGGTAAACACAGCCCCCCTCAGGCCGGAACCTAATTGTTAGCCCCTGGTGTGGCTAGTCCGGGGATTAGCTACTGGCTGGAGAGTACTATTCACTCCCTCTTTCATTCCCTCTGCCCACTGGGCCTTATCACCATCAATCTGACACCCTGTTTATCTGACGCTGCAGCCAGATCTGCTGGCCTAGGAGAAATGTTCACAAAGGCCGTGGATCATCAGCACTTTGATTGTGGGACCCCAAATTGCCATTACTCTCTCTGTCCCCAGTGATCCCATCAGCCCTCTGTCTCCATGATCTCCATGCAGTGGTTAGTCCCAGTCCCAGAACCTGGAAAGCCAACCTGAAGGCCTGTCACTTTGTGTCTGTCACTTGTGCTCCTCTTCCCTCTTAAACAAAGGTGGTTCCTGAGCCAGATTTTGTTTGCTGTATTTTGTGTTCCAGTGGATCTCCATGTGGATTGGTTTGTTGCGGCACACTGTTTTTGTCTGCCTTTTATGCACCGTTGGCTGCCTTATTATTCCCTACACCAGGGACTCAACAAGTGTACAATCTGGAGTTTACCACTACCCTCTGATCGATTTGTCAATTTAGCGTGATTGAAGAAGAAGAAGAAGAAGAAGAAAGAACAAGAAAGAGATATTGCCATCATGGCTTCTTTTAAACTGGATTTCCTTCCTGAGATGATGGTGGACCATTGCTCTTTGAATTCTAGTCCTGTGTAAGTAACTCCCTTTGGCCAGCTTTGTACATATCATTATGTTTTCTAGGGTTGTCCTGTGTCTCTGGAAACCCGCCATGAAGTGTTAGTCTGTTGTGATTTAGTATATCATTTGTAATAATCACAAGCAGCTGTGCTGTAATCCGTCAAGATCACAGGCCTAAGAATGAGAAGTTCTCCTTTGTTGGTTATTTGTTTTCTCTTTGCAGTTTTGTCATGTTCAAAGGTTTCTGATACCTATGTTGTTTACATGCAGTATGAAGCTGCCTTGATTCTGAGAATCATTTTTGTTATTAGTGAAAGGCTCAGATAAAGAGTTCCAACATTCACTTTATACTCTTTAAAGTTATAGCCAATTTTTCGTTGGAATATTGAATGCACTGACATCAAAAACATTTTTCAGCGCTCTTTCCAACCACAAATGGCTTCATCTCTGTTGTTTGAAGCATCAGCAAGAAATGCCCCCCAAAATGTGGTCTGATCTCGTGGTTGCAATGGGGATCCACATAGCACTCCAGTGTGGTAAGAGGAGTTGTGGTACCTTCCTGTCTGCCTTCCCTTTAAGGTTGGGTATTGATTTTGACAGATTCTTATTCTGATTCAGATTTTGGTAATCAGTTCCTATTTTTATGGAAAACTCTCTCTGATTCTTGGCACATTATTTACCCAAGAATCAGCAGAGTTCTGTACTTAATTGGCTACTCTAACAAATGAAAATGAACAATGAAGGCATCTCCCACTTAAGTCAACCACGTTATCAGTTTTTCTTTCTCTTTTGGGCAACTGTCCTCTGAAAAGAACAATTGTCATCCCTATGTAATCTCACAGCGTATCAGTGTATATTGATATCAAGATGACAATGTCATTATTGTGTTTCCCATATTGACATGTCCCACGGTACAACTTATTTTGAGGCCTGTACTTCACCTTGGTTTCAAGAGCCCAATGGGAGCCTTAAATCACATTCTTAGACATGGGGTACTTGGATAAGGACACCCAAGATGTTAAGGTCACCTATTACAGTGACAAGATGATGATAAAATATAGATATATTTATTTTCGATTGATTTAAAATTTTTGGAAAATCCTGGGAAAAAGTTGATAAACTATAGTAAAGTATTTTTTGATCAACTTCAACAATGAATAACTTAATCAGGATTTCCCACAGGGAGCATTGTCTCCAGATCCCCTGTAAGAAAACTTTGCACATTTCCAAGTTAAATACATCAATCTGGTGCACTTTGCAAGATTAATAGGCTAGATCACATACAGCATGGGCATAAATAAGAAACTGTAGGAAATATATAATGTAGAAAATAATAAAATATAACCCTGAGCTTTGGCTCTGGTAATTAGTGGCTATACTGTGGCTTTGGCTGTACAAGCTACAGGCTATAGTACATGGTCAGTGTCAGTCCATTGCTTTCCATCTTGCTTTAGTCCAGAGTTGTAACTAACCTTCACTAGGAAAGATAATCATTAACTTGTGTTAAAATAATGGGCCTATGAGTAGTGTCATCACGCTCATATATTGTCTGGAATGTCTGGTCCCTTTAGGTTTCTGCTGGAAAGTGCAAATTTGTATTTTTTGCACGCATGTTCCCACATGATGTAACCTGTTGGCATTTCTGTACCCAAACCTCTTATACACTGCTGAAGTCTCTCCCCCTTTTGCAACTCCTCCACCGTGGAGCTGGTAGCAATGTTGCTTTCGCTTTCATCCATGCTTGTTGTTGTTGTGCGTAATGGTATGATGCCATTACATCAACATGTCAGAATATTGCCATTACCAGGATATGAAATTTTTAATCTTATTCAAAATTATACTGTTATTATCATGAATGATGTAATATCATGATACAATTTAAACCACAGTAGAAGTATATATTGAAGGCCAAGGTGGATTTTACAAGAAAAAGTAGAACTTTAAAGCTCTCCCGTGACATCTAGGGATGCAGGATATGTCATGTAAGATATGGTCATAGTTTTAGTTTAAAACGTTCAAAAAATAAACTAACATTATCATCAGAATGTGAAGAAACAACAGTGTTGACATTATGTTAAAGACATCTATGTATTAGGTTGCAAAGATATCTACTGAAGCTATAGCGTGCCAACCAGCTAGCCCGTCTCGTCTCATAATACCACTTTGTACCTCTAGAGGTGATGGCGACCGATAGCCCCCCATAGTTTCAGCTGGGAGATGTATACGAGTGGTGAGTTTGCTAAGTTTCACAAGCTCTCTTAGTGTTTAGCCTAACAAGTAAACAAAACAAACTCATAAAATGACAAGAAAGGAAATATTCTTATACCTATTTTCCTTACTAAACAGAAAAATACAACCATACACCTTCTGAATTCAAGTTTCTGTCTATAGTACCGAAATAAGATGAGCTTATTTGCCTCGTAATAAACCTTGCAAAACATCTTTGGCAATTTCTAAAGCATCTGTGCCTTCTTATAAATTTGGCATTAAATGCAATGCATTAAGTTGTTTCTGTCCTTGTAAAAAGTGTCATTTTGTGGTGGCATCACTGTCCCAGCCTGTCTGCTCCTCTGTGCGTCTTACCCGCCAACATTTAGCAGCTGTTTGAACACACTGTTTCAACTGACTTCACCATTTACACTAAATGTATGAAAGAAGACAACAATTCATTGACAGTAAACATGTCAAATATTACAAGTACAGTAAACAGTAACCAATTTTGGCTGCTTCTTTGTCGCTGTGGGGAAAGTCCCCAGACTTCACTCAATTTTGTGAGTTGTTGCATTAGGAGAAACATAACAAACTTTGTGAAACAATGTCTATGAAAAATTCTTAGCTATTTGAGCCTTCTTGTAAATTCGGTAAATGCTAGACATATTTTTATTTATTTCTTTGTGTAGAAAACGTGTCTGTTTGTCCCAGTGATGTACATGTTTATTTGCATATAGAGCGGGGAAGTGAGATCCAATCACAAGTAACCACTTGAGATTCATGTGGAGACACATGTTAATGCCAGATGTGAAAGGACACATGTACCACATACCAAATAAATCGACAGAGAATGACTAATTACAGTATTCACTTTAACATAAAAGACTTGCAGCCTGTCTCAACAGTGGAATCCCAGGGCTTTAAGTGAACATTAATAAGTCAAACAGTATGTCAACTTTATCCAATGTTTTTATAACCTATACATGCTTGTCTAGAATTGATTTAGTCTACATATTAAAAAGATGAATTAGGGTTATTATAAACAAGTTTACAATAAATAAATGTATTATTTATCCTAGGGATGGTGAAAGACTGACTTTTAGTCAGATAAATATTAAACAACTGAATCAGCCCTGTTATGTATTTTTTTTTAGGAAGTAGACTGTCCATTCTATAACGACTGCTATGTTATTGGTTAGCAGTAGCATGGTTTCTGTGTTGTGATTGGTTGTACACTTTAAACCGTATATTGGATTTTCTCATTTTCATATCTTTAAAGATTCAGTTTATGTGTTACAGCTGAAATGACTTTAAGTGTCAGTGTAAGCACTGAAATAAGCTGAAGTGTTAATGTTTTAAGTTTTCAAGGGGCACTGCACTAGTACATGCATTTGCAAGAACAATGGTTTCCACTCATATCTTAAGATGTTTGGTTTTGAGAACTTATAATGAAACAAATGCATCCGTGCATTGTCTGTTCATGCAATTATTTCATTCAACCTCATAAACAAAAAATGGGTCACAATTTTGTTCTTTTTTTGTGTCACAATCATCAGAGCATACCTACTTTCCTTCATATTTGTTTCCATTTCTCCTTATTCTCCTAATTTTTTTCACTGAAAAAATCAGCTACTTGACAAATTGAATGAGCGTGTTGTTGTTGGATTGTTGCAGTTTTAAGTAAAGGAAAGCAACATGTTTGTTTCTGGCCTCCATCTAATGCACTGCTATTTGCCTTTGTAGTGGGAAGAAGATGAATGGGTCTTTGGACCACCCCGACCAACCAGATGTTGATGCCATTAAGATGTTTGTGGGACAGATTCCACGGTCCTGGTCTGAGGAGCAGCTTCGTGAGCTATTTGAGCCTTATGGAGCAGTCTATGAGATTAATGTTCTCAGAGACCGCAGCCAGAATCCACCACAGAGCAAAGGTCAGTCTGTAGTAACACACACAAACACACACAATGGAATCTGTAATACTGTAATAAGTTACCCTTAAATGTAGTCGTTCGGTTTAGTTTTTCTAAGTTGACGGGGTTGCCAGGTATTTTGTTTCTTATTAAGGCTGCAACTAACGATTATTTTGATAGTCGACTAATCTGTTGATTATTTTTTCGATTAGTCGAATCGTCAACGATTATTTCTGTCACGCCCTCCATCTCTGGGCTCTGGGCTCCAGTGCATGTTTTACCTCACTTGCTCAAGTCTGCAGTAACTCGAGCAAAAAATAGGGAAGACGAGACAGGGTAGGCTACTCCTATAATTCACTGATTTATTATTGCACTTAACACGTTAGCTAACATAACTGAAATAGCTTTCGCTTAGCAAGCATCATCCATGAGACCTCGTTTTCCGACAGGTAAACTAACATAACACGACACTAACACATCACGATACTAACATTATAACCAGTTTGCTAAAGCACGAAGCGGTCGGTCATTGAAAATAAAAGATGTACAAGGTATCAACTAGCTTAACTTGCTAAAACTTACCCATCCGGAGTAGACATCATGGCTCCAGGGTGCCTGCGTTTCAGATGCTCGTGCATCGTCGTAGTGCTGCCGTGAAATGACAACTCTGCTTCACAGAGTCTGCATTTAACTTGTTTCATTGGTTTATTTTCGGTAAAACGCTCCCATACTTTCGAAAGTTTTGGTCTCGCTTTTTTTGCCTCTTCTTCACCCTAATTCTCTCTCCGTTTCACCATCATTCATATGTTCTTCTTCATTAGTACAGAATGCAGTCATGGCAGACAATGGAAGCGATACTGCCCTAAGCACTTCCTGTAGTGCATTGCAGTTACAAATGAACATTTACGTGGTTTACCAGGTTTACCGTGGTTTTTTACGTGTTTTAGACAGTTGAAGGGACTTTGATAATACGACGTGTCGACACTAAAATTCCGCGTCAACGAATTTTTAGAATCAACGTAATCGATTATGTCGACTAATTGTTGCAGCCCTATTTCTTATTATTAAAAAAAGGAAAAATTTTGTAGCCACAAAGAAACTAGCCACAGCATACCCTCCATATAGCATATGTATACTCTAGTAACTGTCAGGTATGTGACACCAGTGTCTTTTTTTATTCCCTGCTAGGCTGCTGTTTTATAACGTACTATACTCGCAAATCAGCCTTGGAGGCACAGAATGCTCTGCACAACATGAAGATTCTGCCAGGGGTAGGTGACAGTCTCCTTTAACTGCTCGCTCAATGCATGCTGCTTCTTCAGGAAACCTTGGACTTCCTCTCTGCAGCTTCAGCGTAGAGCTTGGCTCAGTTTTAGAGTGTGAACATAACCAGACCATCAAAATAAAAGGTTGTCTGTCTTCTATAAACTGTCAGAGCTCATTCAACAACCAATTCTATTGTTCAGGGTCAACGCACCAACAGTGTTGGAACCCTTTTTTATTTTTGGTTGTTCTACTACTTCTACTATTGCTACTGCTGCTACTACTACCACTACTACTACTACTTGTACTACTACTTCTGAAAATGCTTTATCAGACAACACCTAAGAGATACAAATCGATGCCTTGGATCTGCAAAGACTGTCAGTCACACATCAGATCACAAAGAGACGCTCTTTGCTATTTGGACCTGTTTTTCCCCGGGTGAATGGGATTCATGGAACCTTCATGATCCTAACAGAAATGTTTTATGTTCTGCAACCCAGTAGAAACTCTGGAGCAGATCAATCCATCACTAAATCAGTAAACCTTTCCTTGGTTTGTTCACATTTCACGAAGATGTGCACTGCCCACAGTATAACTCAGTGGTTAGCGCTGTCATCTCACAGCACTATATTCCCTGTGCCTGCATGGCTTTCCTTCTGTTATTAGGGTCATTCTCCTGTCAGTGCCGTGGAACGAGGCACTGACCTACCGCTGGTGTTGGTTCTCGGGTGCTGCATTTTGACTGCCCACTTCTCCTCAGGGACGAACAAGTTTCACTACGTTGTGATGATTGTGTGTGACAATAAATAATCTTCTTCTAATTACTATATTAGCTTTAAAAGAATCCTAAATTTGAGCCTAGAGTGCACAAATAATGGTGAAATGTACATTAGCACTTAATGCAACAGGGCCAAATGAGTAGGAGGTATGGTTTGTTTGTCATCAAGAATGTGTCGGTGCAGATTTTGGTCCTGTAGTCATTGTCCAGTGAGCTGGATAATACAGCCAGTTCTGCACTTGTGAGACAGTTTTTGGAAAGGCATCAAAGCTTTGAGTTTTGTACAATGTGTTAAAGGGGTGTGATACTGTGGCCTTTCCAATTAGTGAAAGTCCACCAAGCTGTCAGAGCTATAGCTATAGTAATATTCTTGAAACAGTTTTGCCATTTTATGGCAGGATTAAGATACCTAGTTTTTGTTATTGTTGTTGAATTATTTATTCAAATGAAAACATCGTCGCACAGCTCTAGTGACTCTTTCCAGTTAACTTGCCTTCATCAGTATTATGGACATGGTATCAATATATGCATTGCACAACATGGAATGCACAACATGTGAATATTTCAGGGTTATGAATGTGTTTTTTGATGCAGATGCACCACCCAATCCAGATGAAGCCAG
>JBBPCS010000355.1:0-15818 GCA_037974645.1 Hollardia meadi
TAGATACAGCTTGTCTGTTTACTCTGATTACACATGGACAGTGTAAAAATGACCGTCAAAAGGCTGCTGCTACTCACTCACTCACTCACTCACTCACACACTGCACGCACCGCGCGCACACACACACACCACATGCACAGCGCACGTAGACTTCACAAAACCAACAGCTCCGTTATCATCTGCATTGACGACTAAATCGGAATGCCTCCATTTTTTTCCGGCAGTTTTAAACTTTCCTGATGACGTATGATGAAGTTTTGTTTGACGTCCTCCATTCTCCCTGGAATATTTACCGCGGTCTGCCGGAATGTAACAAATAGACTGTGTTGCGTTCATGCGTTGTCACGTAAATAACAGACTCCAGCACTGAATAGGCCGTAGCACAATACAGCAGCATGTCAGGTAGCCCGAACCTGAACATGACGTCTAAATTCTTATCCGAACCCGGCCCGGTCCCGTCGGGTCTCGTCGGGCTCGGTCGGGTATCCACACTCTAGCTCAGAGTGGCAGTGAACTCAGACACACACAGGCCATCGATGCTGCGCGAGGTGAGAGCAACGCCCCCTGATGATGTAGCCACTCGACTGACCAATCCCGAAACTCCATCACTTACTTACTTACTTACTCACTTACTCAGCCTCAGGGCGACCCTTAGGGCTGGCCCTCTGCGGTCCAGTCAAAAAAATCAATGATTCAGACAAAAATACTGTATTTCAGCTTGGAAGAGGATTAAAGTGGGCTTGGCCCTGAGCTGCTTTCATTGACCTGCAACTTTCTGTCGGTCTAAATCACAGCCTACTGTTCTGCAGTAGTTCTGCATCAAAATTAGCTGTCATTCAGAATGTAGAACTATCTTTAAAAAGTATCCAATGCATTTGAATGAAGATATTATTGTTATCTGTCACTCAACACTTGCACTCCAACAGTGCCACAACATATTAGCATTGTTCTGACACAGTTGCAATAAAAGTGATTATACAAAGATTAATTACAATAGGATATATTGTAGGTCTGGTATATTGGATTGATTTGAAAGTCAGTGGATTTCGGTATTGTGCCAAAGACAGAATCACAGACCCAATAAAAATCACTCAAAAATAAATGAACTTCGTCTCTTTTGCTTAATTAATAAGGCTTGGCATTCTATAATAAACAACAAAACCATATAATGGCTAGTCTCTACCCTATATTTAATCTAAGTGGACGAGCTCAGACTGATCCTGTGTGGATAGCATTGTGCAAAAGCCCACAGACACAGTGATAATCTTCTCCAAACTCTTTGCCAGCAATTTAAGACCTGCCCTTTGCCATAACCCCTTCCAGACTCACTACTGGCTGACATGCAGAAGAGTATATCCTAAATCAAGTTCCCAAACTGTGCCCTGCTGATAATGTTCTGGAAGCAAATGCCAGCAAATCAAATGCCATAATATAACTCAACCGTGTTTTGACGCAAATAAATCCTGGCATTGTCATCATGGGATTTATTGAAATATCACAGAACACCAACATCAAAATCCAAAATAGCTCTTATCTGTGGCACTGTGGACCCATACAAGCTTCGCTTGACAAGGAGAGTACGCAAATTTCTTATTGGTCCTTTTGAGGTTTGTGCTGATATTACTCCTTATTTATTTTTGATGTTACACGGTCAATTGTTTTCAAGCATGTCTTAAAACAATACGCACAAAAATGTGAGCCTATCCTTTAAGTGCAGGGTGTGTGAGTGGCACTTTCTTATCTTAATACTAATTATAGCCATACTGATAACATGAATGTTACTTACTATTTAATTATTTGTTTACTGAAAATTGTCACCCCTGTATTATTCACTTTGTTGAACGATAAGAGTTCTGTGCTAAAAAACAGTGTTTTTCTTTAGTTCTAAGCTTAAATGTCAACTATTAAAACACAGTCTATATTCCTGAATGAAAATGCATGCATGCATAACAATCAGTATCTTTACACTAACCCAATTACTGCAATCAACCAGATTAAAGTTGTTATTTGAATAATTTAAAACATTTTCATGGTTTGCATTAACCCAAATTACACTTGACATGAGTTTGCACGGCTTTTTATTAATCATTTGTTAACACCCAAAAAATATAATGTAATAGCCAAAAGAAACAGCACCTTATGGAAGCCACCAAACACATTAAGGAAGATCATAGATTAGTGTTTGTTGTTTTAGGCTTTTGACATCAGCTTTTGCCTTTTTACCGTTCACCTTCATTTTACCCAGAGAGTGACGTGAAGGCATAGAGATGGTGCATGCACAGACTGAAAACACTGAAAGAATGTTTTAGATCAAGATTTATAGATCTCACAGTATACTATGAAGGACTGATGTGAAACTCAGCTCTGTTGTTCAGTGGTTATTGTTTCTCTTCTAGCATACAGCTTTTTGACCAGAATCCCTGAGTGACATTTGGATGTAATTGAAATATTGAGGTATGCGTCTTACTCTTGTGAGTGGATAGTAATCAGCTTGGTCTCACCAAAAGGTGTCTGAACAACACGCCAGTTAATTTTCATTAATCTGCAGATTATTTATCCCATTACTAGATTTACACGTTCTAGTCTAAATATAGTAGATATAGAAAAAAACTACAAATCCTTACATGAGAAGCAACATTTCTTTAACATTTATATTTGAAAAATTACTGAAATAATGAATCAATCATCAATCAACAGATGTTGATTATTTTTTGTTCGTCAACTAATCAATTAATCAACTAATTGTTTCAGTTCTATTTGGCAGTGGTCAATTTACTTTCTCACACACGCATGCATATCATACACAGAAACATTTCATTAATCACTGTTGGTATCAATTCCATTTTTTATGAGACATTTCAGCTATTTTCTAATCAAATGAGTTCTCCATGATATGTGGAGGTCCATGATGCTGAAAACAGTATAGCTATATATTTTTCTTTGACCCCATCTGTGAATTGATATTCATGTCCAGAGCCCAGCCATCTAGCAACTGTCTGAACATAATCACATGCTGTACGTTAGCTCAGAGGCTATAGCTGTTTAAATATGCATGTATAGCATACGTACCATTTAAGCATGTATTTCAGCTGGTTAATGACAGACTTAAGACTTCCATTCACTCTACACATCAATTTCATAATTTCACCATGTCCGGCCATAAGTCAAATTCATTTTTTAGGTGTTGAATTAAGCAAAGGAAAGACCTTGTGAAAGAACACATTACAAAAACACATGACACACAGTCTCAAGTCTCTGTGAAGTGTTGAGTGAAAAACAAATTACTGTTATTTTGCATCCATCTCTTACGTTTTGATAGTGCCAAGATGTGTGACACAGCGTACAGCTCTGCGGCCCATGAGACAGAAAGCACATCTTAGACAAACACATCTTGAGTACACTACTGCTGCCAGAACTATTAGTATTACTGTATATAGCTCTAATGAATTATTTATAAACCTGCGACACATTCAGTGATACAGCACTTTCCCAAACTTGAATGCAAGAGTCACACACGTCATCATACTCAACACAAAACAGACATACACAATCAGTTAAAGAGGCAGGCAGGATTAAACACAGGCGGCTTGAAAATAGTAAACAGCAAAGATAACTTGGGGGGAAAAAAAGATTTCATACACTTGAAACACTAAAGGCTCTTTTTGTAATACTCTAGAGAGAGCATGGAGGTTACATTGCGTACACACCAAACCCCCAGGAAGATTGCCAGGCTTTGAAGCCAATTTTTCAAACCGTGTAACTACAACGTCATGTGATGCACAGAGGCCCAAAAAGACTTTTTCTCATAAGCTTACATTGTGTAAGAAGCGGCTGTAAAACGGTGGATACATTTTTTTGAGCGTCACAACCACTGCAAAATCACTCTTTCAGTATCAGACTTTGATCCATTCTGTCTGATAACATTTAGAAAGAAGAGCCACGTCATTAAATGATTTTAACCCCATTTAAGTTAGTGGAGGACTAAGTCAACCACTTGGCTAGCAGTAGTCACGAGTGTGCCTGTTCTACGGGCCCCACAATGTGGAAGATCCTGGCAGTGGCGTGAGGTAGTTACAACAGGCCCCAGTGCATGCGACTATGGTGGGCCCTAGTGCTTGCTAGTGACTATGAAGCACGCACGCCTCCACACACACATACATTAGGTCAGGCGTATATATATATATATATATATATATACGTGGAGGAAGAAAGCAGTAATATTTAACAAAAAATCAACACCATGCACCTAAAACTGGCCAGATACACACAGTCTGCATAAACCCCATCAAATAAGGAATTTATTGCTCAACGAACATCCTTATTTCTGCCATATATCCTACATGTAAAAATCGACTCCTCGTTAACTAGTACACCTGCCAGTGCACTGTGTGGAGAGCCAAGTAACCTGTCACTCATCAAGTTCAGCTAAAATCACCTTAATATCCTCTTCATCACCCAGGGTCAATTGTAAATGCATTCATTATGCTGAACAACTTTTCTCAACTGTGTTGAGAAACACACATCCGAAAAACATGCACACAATGCAACAGGAGCCGAAGGAATCTAATTTCGGTAACTTAGTTGCTTTCTCCTGTTCCTTTCTCTCAGGTCTTTTTTTACAGCCGCTCTTATGCTTCAAAAACATCACTGCTTTTTTGGCTTATCAGTCTTGACAGCCTAAACCAGCTAACGTTACAGTATATCGTATCTTCTTATCACATGATCAACTAGAGACTTGACATTGGACCACATGCAATGATGAATTATTACCCAGCATTCATCATTGCATATATGCATATGACAAAAACAAACTAAAATAAATAATTCTCCAAACTGATTAGTTTTTAAGTGTATTCATAGTTATAGTTTTTTTCATAGTTATAGATTGCTACTACAAGAGTAGATAGAGATAGGCTTGTCTTTTTGAAGGCCTATAAAGCAAATTGTATGTAGCAATCGGCAATGTTTAAATATCTATGTAGTTCTGTGGTGACAGCAAATGAGTACCTTTTTAGTGAAAACCTGTTCTCTGAAGAATTTTGCAAGGGGGAGGGGCAAGTTCTGGACCCCAGTGCAGCTTCACACACAGCACAGTCTATATTTACGCCCCCGGATCCAAGTAATTTTAGACCCTGGAAGTCGATCGCGTTTGGCTTCATGCACCACTGAGCAACTTTTATAGGAACGAATGGGGCCCCGGCTCTAAGGCTGTAGCCAGATTTTCCCTTAATAGATCCATAGTACACACAGGTGAGCAGGATGATGCTAGTAACTTTAGTTAATCTAGTGACTGGTTCGGTGATACCTGCCTTTGAAAATACAGGTGAAAATACCAGCATTTTCAGAAGGGAATGCCCATGTTTGACATGGGACAGGACAGGTGGTAGGATCAGCGTGGAAAGAGTTTATGACAGAAGTTTATGCCAGTGTAATGCATGCACGGACGCACACACACACACACACACACACACGCATGCGGGCAGGCACGCACACACGCACACGTTGGAATAGCATTAATTTACCATTTCTCATATACTCTAATTACCATTATTACAGTGTTTTACAGTTTCTTACATTCATGTGTTTATTATTATTTTGTTTTACATTACATTAAATTCATTAAGCTGACACTTTTATCCAACAATATGTGCATAAAGATAAATAGTCCTATTAATCCCGAAGCAGGAGAGTGGGACCAAAAAAATAAAAAAAAACTTCCATTGTTTACTCATTAAATCCTCAAAAAAAAACCAACAACATTCTAACTTTACAAAAGAAAAGAATGCAATTCAAAAATGCTCGTCAAACTGTTCGCTTGAACTAAGGTCCTGCTGCTCGTGGGGCAGACAGCCAATCATGCTTTCGGATAAAAGGGTGTAATTTGGGGGTAGCCAATCAGATTTCAGGGTTGGCTAGTGCCACTCAAGGCCCCCCTTCTGGACACGCCCCTCCTACTGTTGTTCTATCGTTGGGGTTTTCTTGGATCTTGCTGACAAACCTCGTGTGCAATTGTAGCGCTCAGAACTATTAAAGCTGAGCCTCCATTAACTGGAAAAATACCATATTTTAGTGCATTTTCAACAATCACTTATAGTCAACATATACTGTAGCAATGTCATACTATTGTCCCAGCTTCCCTGGGTTCAAAGATATTCAATGCAACCAGAAATGCATGAAAGAGGCACATTAATGAACATAAACAATCTCATAGGCTGACAGTAGGTGAGTCAAAGCTCTCCCTCTCTTCCACCTCTGTCCCCGTCTCACTGACTTACTCACACAAACACACACACACACACACGCGCGCGCTTCAATAAGATTTGAGCACTAGCAGATTTGTTTAATACTAGCTGTCATCCCACAGCCACAGCTGCAGCCATCCAGGGCTTTTATATAAAGCGAAGCAATGAAGTCAGATTTGCCAAGTCACAAGCTGAATCACTTTGCAACAAAAGCCCTGTGGCCCTTTTCTTTACCAGAATCCAGCAGCCTACAATAATAACACAGCCTTAGTACTCTAGTTAATGTAATAAAGTAAGACAGTAGAGAACTTAATGGCAGGTTCATTTATTTTCACATGTGGAAATATATACAGCACATCAGGGTTTCTTTATTTTCACCCATATGTGGGTTTGAAAGTTCTTCTGATCCAGCCAATGAGAACTGTAAAATTGCCTTGTGGGAGCTCCATGTAGCCTATCATTATATGTAAATGATATATTTTTATTCTTGAAGAAACATCAAACAAATGTAAATGTAATTCAATTAGTCTTACTAGAAGCCATTGAGTGACCTCACATAAGGCCCAATTTCAGCTGGGACCCAAAGGATTAGTGAGTATAGCTAATGGATGTAAGAATGCATTAATTTATTGTTTTTGATGACTTGGGAGAACACAACAAATTTTAATCACAACAATGACATATTATCTTTTTATAAAAGTAAGAAAGCGGAGTCGTGTTTCAGGCCTGATGATATTGATTAAATATTCACTCTACTTTTAGCTCTGTTTTGGTTTACATCGACTCATGAAGGAAATATCTGGCTCTAGTGAAAAATGCTCCACTGTGTTTACTCTGACTTTGTCCGTCTGTTTCTTAGTGTTGATCAGGGAATGTGCAGCTTATTTCGTTTTTCCTCTATAGAAACAGCTGCTTGCTGCATCCTGAAAAGCTGGTACGAAGACAGAGGCAACATCTTGCATGGGCATCTGATCTCCATGATTTTTTAAAGCATTCATTAATCATTAAAAACAATAATGGGAAATAATGAAAATATCATTGATATTTACATTTTATTTCATATATTTTTTTATGCATACTGTTGGATTTAATTCAGGGAAAAATTGATTAAGTTACTTTTAATGAGAGAGGCTTGAAAAGATTAAATTTGATGCATTACACTTAGACCTAATTACACTTTCATGCAAAGGACTGCCATAATGCCTTTACAACATTGTAAATCACATCTTGAAAGCACATACATTATGACGTTTTGTCAGCAAAACAATTACAGTATGAAAACCACACAGTTAAGATAGCCATCAGCATAACTACAGCACACTAATCCCTCATGCCCAAAATACATTATTTTAAGTGCTGCTGATGGTTGAAAGCTTCATTCGAACTACATTCTGTTCATGCCATAGAGAGGCTTTCTGAATCCATGTCCAAACCTTCCTGCTAAAACAAATCAATTAGCAGACAGACAAATTACTAAAGGACACTATAAGAAACTGTGTCGAAAGCTTGTTTTAATGAAAACAAAAAGAGTGACAGGGACAGAGAAGTGGGGTGTAGCATGACCAAAAAAAAAAATTGAAAGAAATACATAATATACCTGTAGGGTTCTCACAATTAATTTTCACACATTGGACGCAGCTGCTGTTAATCAGTCCTTTTCTTTTTACTTGCAAATTAATTTGAGGAGTTTAAAGGTTGAGTAATGGAGGGGCATGTGTGGGCATCGCAGCCTAGTGAAAGAAGAACAGAAGAACTAAATTTGTTGGCTTTAAAGGTGCAATGTCTAAGATGTTGTGTCTCATTCCCAGGTCGTCAAATACAGACACTCTGTGTTTCCCGGGTCATCGAACACTGACACTTTGGTTGGATTGGTAGGTCGGGCTGGCCACCAACGCAAAGCTCAGTATGAGTGATCTCGCCATCTGACCCATCTATAGGTAAGACACTGTTGACTGTTTCTCCCCCAAGGTGAATATCAACATGTGGCTGAATGTCGCTTCTCGTGCTGTCATCTCTCCCTAACACTTATACCCTTTGAAAATATCCTGATGTAGAACTGATGTGCTGAATTGCTCCTTACTTTTTTTCTGTCTTTCTTTCTCTACTAGTACTTCTCTCACACACAAAACCTCAAGAGAAACACATCATGGATGATAATGGCTCACCTGTAGTGTAGACACTTATTCATATCCTGAACAACAGGGTTGGCGAGCTAATAATCACTGTGTGGTTTGGGTAAACACTCCATAGAAATCATCCTGAGGGGGCCAGAGCCTTGTGTGTAACAGGTAGTACAAATCAATACCACCAAATGGCAGCTTTAGAGATCTCTCATAATTAGACGGAGACGCAGGGACAAGGAGAGAGCTCTACTCACCCAGACGGATGAACATTAAACAGGTGTTTTCAGCCTGCCCCTCACCAACATTGTTTCACCAACATTCATTGCCTTCTATCGACTAGCAAAGCTACTCTCACCCACAGTGTGGATTGACTAACAATTGAAGGAGAACCAAGGTTTACCCAAACAAAGCAGCTAAAAGACGACAACAGCAGAGGTATAACATGGAATGCTAATGAATGCTATCATCTATTTAAATCTCTGCTTATATCTTCGGAAAGTAATTGAGAATCTCTGTGCATAGAGTATGGACCAAAGGCAATACTCTAAGCAATGAGTGATTTCTCTCTCACTTCTTTGTCTCCCAGTCAATGCACATCTGTCAGATCTGACATGAGATGTGTTGGTGAGAATGTACCAATCTGCTGATAAGGCACATGACCATTCATAAATAGTTAAATGAGCACATTGCCAAAAGTTATTGTCTTAACGAACCACCAAAAGTCTAAATTTCAGGCTTCAACACAAAAATATCGTAAAGAAAAGAAAAAGAATCTGGCACTTTTCATAAAACCGATATGTTCCCAGTTTCCTATGTTACCAAGTATCATGTAGAAATTACAATAATTTATTGTAAAAGCAAGAGATGATGTTGATTGCTCCATGGGTATCAGGGAAATGACACCTTCATACAAGTTGATTTGTTTTAAAACCAGACCCCCTACTTGTTTGAAGAAAATAAACTCTTTGGACTCAATAACAGAAAGAATCACATATTTAGATTGTTATTTTTGTAGTGCAATGAAGGTTGGATGGATGAATGAATGGACTACAATGGAGGAGGAAGGGAGGGAGAGTCACAGAGTGATCAAACGTCTCTCTTGTAGATTGCTGTTATGAGATTGTCCAATGTGTGTCAGCATGTGGCCTTTGAAACTACAGAGAAGCCCTACTGTTCAGGTATTGACATGGAAACAAAATGATGCCTGTTGTTATTCCATTTTGTGTTTGACAGCAGGAACCCTTTATGTCTTGTGGTGTTGTCTTGTTTTACTCTTTCCTTCAGTAGTTGGTTGTTAATTGCTGACACAATGGGAAATTAATAAATTACATTTTTTTTTGTGGGGTCATTTGCACTTCCAAACTTTGCTAACCCCTGATTATGTTGAGTGGACAGTCTCAGAAGGCAAATAACTAGTACCTGTTCAAGCTATATTTATGTCATGACCTACATATGCTGTTGTAACTGGTTAGGCAGTCGGGAAAAAAAAGAAAAATCACTTAAAATCACTTCACACTGTATCGCCTTTTCAATTAGATTGGACAAAATATGTAAGATTTACATATTTCTCTGTGTTGCATAGTTTATTTTATCACTCATTATTAATAAAGCATAGAAAGCATAGTTAAATGCATTGCCAAGATTCTATCTTTTTACTAGCTGATTATTGATCGATGGCTTCTTTTTATTGAATTTGTCACTGTGATTTGGTACCTGTTCAGCTAATGCAGACTTCTGTGTGTCATCTCCTGTTCTGTTTGAAATCTAATCTAGGTATTCTGATGATCACATTGCTTTCTATACAATGGTTAGCAGTCCCTCCACTGAGAGCAGAGACTGTAGAAAATGCTCTGGTATGTAAATTAATATTAATACATGATGTCTCTGTCATCGGCCCCTTGCATCTCATCCAGACGCACAAGTTACCCTTTGGCATCAGGCAGAGATGCACAAGGGTTTAATGTACCTGCAATGTAAAGCCGTCCACGTCAGTATCAGACGAGCTGAACAGACGACACAGCTTGATGTAGAGAGTGGAGTTCGCATCCCGGGAAACTTTGTTTTGCATCCTGTTTGAAACCATGTCACCACTCTTTTCCTGAACCTAACCACATGGTTTTTGTGCCTAAACTTAACCAAAATAGCGTAGAGGTGTGTTAGGATAAGACATCCTTTGCATGTCCCCCTGAGACGATAAATGAAAGACTTAGCTCTTTGGCCAAGGAAGCCAAAGGGCCCTTTGTGCATCAGGCAAGGCTAAGCCTTGGAATGAGAATGTGTTAGCTCAGTAGCTACTGTCCTTGGAAAGCAGTTGTCAACACAGTAAATACAGTTACAGTTAATAAGTAAATACAGTTAGACACCCTTGAATCAGAGCAAGTCATGTGTGAGATTCCCACATCTCTAGATAAATATGAAAAACTAGTAGCTAAACAGCTTTGACTTTAGTGCTGCTCTGTGCATTTATGTGTATGCTGAAACAGAGCACATTTGTCTGGAGACAAGGCTGTTACACTACAGCAGGCCTATTCCATTGGCAGCCCGTAGGCCACATCCGGCCCAGAAGCAATCTACAAGTGGACCATACATACATCGGATGTATCACAAAATATATAAACTACATATCGGGCTCTATCCTATGCCCGATGCAAAGCAGTGTACAGCGCAAGTGTCATTTCTAGTTTCCAACCGACACAATTATAATTTTTGCACCCAGTGCCTATGTTGTGTAAGTAAATTTGGTAAATGTACCTGCATCTGTGGGCCAAGGGTGTGTTGGTCTTAAAATGAGAAGTGGTCAGACACATTGTTGGCACCTTGCTATCTTGAGGTAGGAGAAAGCAATTGCACCATTGACTAGAGATCGCATTATTATTTAACAATGACGGAAAACTCTGAAGGCCGTCCATCATTTAAACAGATTAGAACAATGAGGGCGATCTACTGTAACATTAAGTAACACTGTCACCATCACATGTAGACTAGCTGTACATCGTGGAGGTAACTAAATCTATCTAAAAGAAAAAAAGAAAATGTTCCCCTTGGAGCATGTAGCCATCACCTCTGACCTTGACACCGTATTCAGTGTATCTCAGTATCTGGGGGTTGACAGCGTGTTGAGGAGCTACAGACAGGAGGCCTTGGAGCGTCTGTGGCCACTACGGGTGGTCTCTGCTTTTGAGCAACAAAAACCAGGTCTAAAGTCAATGGCACAGTATTTTTCCTGCTATTTAAAGGGCACATTTTTCAGATAATAAGATACGCCTACATAGACAGCTTCTCATCACACTCGGCTTGTTAAATAATAATGCCTGGATTGAGAGGCTGAGAGAGGCTGCTTTCAGTCACTTGAAACGTTTCCATGCACACTGCAGTAATGTCACTGCAGCAAATATCATGGGACATTAAGGAGCACAACTAAATATAAACTTGGCAGGAAAGAGGAAACTCTCCAGACGAAACAGAATTTAAGCTTTAGTCCACCCTATTTTACTGAACCTGGACTGTGTGTGTAATCTTTTGGATGTGTAGAAGAAAACAGAACAGTAATTAACATTAGATCCTGACTGGTCCTGTCAGGCACACCTGGTTTTAAAGAAAACTGGAGATGACACTCTCATTGGTTTAATTCATGCTGCGCTCAAAACACACAGATGAATAATGAAGGGAATAAATACAACTATTATTTAGCCTTACGCCCTAAATTGCGCCCAGATTATGCACCGTTTAACTAGCAAAATTGAGTTGGACACGCCTAAATGCACTTGAGCCATTGGACTTCAGACCATGCACGTTAGATTGTTGAGCCAATATAATATATGTTTTTTTAAGTGTACGTATAGGTCACCATATGAACATTTTTACTGCATTCATTTTCATGTTATTATTATTATCCATCTACACTTCCCAGTTTTAAAATCTGGCCCAATTGAATTTGTAATTGAATAGCCCTGCACTACAACATTTATGTGGCATTTATGTGGTCCTTAAACCAGCCATCATTGGGACTTGCTCTATTTGCATCCAAATCGATGATGAAGAAACAATTAGAAAAACAAAGCAAAACAAAATGCAACACTTATGGCTTTGGGTTCAATCTTGTTTCTGTTTAGACTTTCAGTTGGAGGTTGTTCTGTAAGTGTGTCTGCCAACCTCCTGTGTGAATGCTGGAAAACATTTTGTGCAACTTGCTATACTTAATGTGAATCAAAATGACAATTGACAATGCCATGGTATGCCAAGAACAATATTTTGTTCATATACTTTACTGTAAGTGCAGTACTTGTGTTTTTCATTCTCTTATGTCACGATATCATGATATGGTGTGTTTACTACATATCATGGAATTGGAAATATCCTGGATATACTGATCAAAAATAAACTCTGTAAAAATAAAACTCTCGCCCCTAAGTTGCAGGAAATAGATTGTAGAGAATACTGCAAATTGTGATCTGGAACAGTTTGTATGAGTCAGTCTATCACTTATCTTTGCTTAAGAGTGCCATGTTAGTCACCATGGCAACATACAGCATGAGCATATAATGATGGTGCTCTCACTATATATTATCCCAACATGTTAATATGTTTAATTTATTTATTTGCTGAGAAAAAAAGCTTTCCAAATATGTTAGATGACCTGATAAAAAATCTCTTAAACTATGTGCTGTACATAAATACATACATGTACAGATGGACAACAGAAATGACAAAATGTGATTGGAAGAATTAAATGAACGCATGTAAATATAGTATGCACATGGAATTGTGAAAGAAAAAAACATTGACAAATACGACTCTCCTGGAAGCTTTTGAGGAAGGATGTAAATCTTTCTTTGCGAAAGCATACAAGAGAAGCAAGCTGGTCTTCATTCATTCACTCATGCATTCATAACACTTTGATTTCCATTATACTATTGGCCTTTCGAGTAAATAACCTTCATGTTTCTGGTGTGACAAGCAGGTTCAGCGAATGCATGGATTATTCTAGCTTTCATTATTACCTCCATTCTCATTCACAGAGGACAAAAAAGTTCTCTGCCCATTTCAAAATGCAGAAAAAGCACAGGAATGGATCATAGCGTCATTTCAAAAATGTTCCTTTATCATTTATTTATGAACCATGCAGTGTCAAGGTAAAATTATAACTCAAGTTATGCAAGGAAATGCAGACAGAGAAAAAAAAATTTATCAAGTTTCACTCAGTAATAGTGACAATACTGTGCATTTAATATGAAACTCCTTTACTGCCATGAATGTATGCTGCAAGTCACAACATAAAATACAATACTAGCAATGAATAAAATCATACAAGGCAATCTAAAATATAAAAAACAAACAAAAAAACATGAACATATTCTGTGGAAATGCTGAAATGCACACAATCAACAGTGAATTGTGGTGGGAGAGAGCCGCCTGAGACACAATCTACACGACCCATCTGATGCAGCACATGTCCTCCTGATGGAGATGTGTTGTATGAAGTGACGGGACGAATTGTGGCTGTGTGATTTAACCATGCAAATCATTCCTAAAATAAAAATAGCACAGCTTCAATAATCAGGTCCTTGTCTGTGAAAATGTGGCCCGCGCTAGATGTCTGCTCCACTCAAAATGTTTCTTGGCATTCTCCTTGAAAAAAAAGTTGCCTGAGAGATGAACATGTGTGGGTTGGAAGAATATGAGACTTCCTTTGCTGACAGTGGAGGTCAATGCAGAGTTTCAGAGATAAAAATGCTATTCGGTTTTTGTGATAAAATGCAATAAAGAAGAAAAATCAATTACAATCAAGGTATGGGTGGAAAAAACAAATATGAAACAAGGTTTTTCATCACTATTGATGTTTATTTCTTTGAACTTAATTAGAAATTCAACACACTCATGTCAGTCTACACAACACGAGCCCCAATTAACAGATACAGTATCCGTGTCAGTCTACACAACACATCAGCCCCATTGAACACATAGCCTATTAATGCCAGCCTATACAACACATGAGGGGCAGAGTTTTACTGTGTGTGTTGCATATGTATTTCTTGCACTTGATGTCTTCCTGTCCATCTTGGGTCGCATGTGATGTTGTGTCCACTGAGTCCCTCTGTCATGTCCAGGAGAACTCTCATTCCTTGGATCTTCTCAGGGGCTCCTCCATCTGGCTTTCCTGTATTCACTTGCAAGTTCCATGCATATGATGAAGCAGCATCACAGGCAGCCCAGATCTTGATTCCATATTTTGCGGGTTTAGACGGTATGTACTGCCTGAAGGGGCAGCGGCCCCTAAATGGCATCAGCTGCTCATCAACAGTGACATTAGGCCCAGGGTTGTAAAACAGGGGGAGGCGGTGCACCCACTTGACCCACACGGTCCTGATGGCAGCTAGCTTGTCTTTCTGCCGCCGAGCTGGTCTGTCGTCTCTGTTATCAAAGCGGATAATCCTGGAAATAATCTGGAAGTTTTCCAGAGACATTGTTGCACGGAAAAGTTCTCTGCCAGTTTCTGCATCCCACAGGGATTCTGTGGATTCCCCTTTGGATCTGAAAACTCCAGCAAGGATAAGAACCCCAAAGTATGCACGTAAATGGGTTTGGTCCATCTCCTTCCACCTCTCTCCAAAAACACGCTGCCCCTCCAAATTAGTGCAATCCAGAATGATTTTCTGGATGGCATCCGGGATGAAATGTTCAAAAGTAGACTTGATGTCCTGCGCATGAGTAACCGCCATCCGTGGCCCTGGTTGCATCCTTATCACATTGGCAGCCATGCGTGGTGGCTCATTCCTTGGGCAAAAAGACCATTCAATTTCACCATTTTTTGACATCCATATTTCTTCACTTGCTGGCTGCTGACAGGCTGGTCCTGTGGCTGGCTGCTGACGGCCTGGTCCTGGGGCTGGCTGCTGCGGGGCTGGGCCTGTGGCTGGCTTCTGCGGGGCTGGGCCTGTGGCTGGTTGCTGATGGCCTGGTCCTGGTCCTGGGGCTGGCTGCTGCGGGGCTGGGCCTGTGGCTGGTTGCTGATGGCCTGGTCCTGGGGCTGGCTGCTGCGGGGCTGGGCCTGGGGCTGGTTGCTGATGGCCTGGTCCTGGGGCTGGCTGCTGCAGGGCTGGGCCTGTGCCTGGCTGCTGCGGGGCTTTTTTTCGAGCTGGCTGATGGTCAATCTCATCCTCTTCTTCAAACTCACTGTCAGACTCTGAACTGACAGAAATGTGATCCGCATATTCTGAGAACTCTTCCTCTTCATCATCTTCTAAAGTTTCTCTCTCTTCAAAAATAATTTCTAAGGCCCTCTGAGTAGAGAATCTTTTCGTCATTTTGATCAATTGTGATAAGGAGCCACACAGGCAAAGCTATTTATTTGTTGTATCCCGCCCCCAATTTGCAGTTGGGATAGAGTGTGAGAAAATATAGAATGGTTCCCGCAAGACAGAGGGTAAAATGTGCAGGAATGTGGGAGCAGAGA
>JBBPCS010000357.1:2214-16544 GCA_037974645.1 Hollardia meadi
ACCATCAGTTCACCTTCTCAGGCCACAGCTTCATTCAGTATCAGCGAGATTTGTGTTGAAAGACAAATTGATTTATGGATCAGCTTGCTTGTTGTGGTTTTTAGTTGTTTTGTTAGCACGCCGGGGGCTTCCTGCTCTCGGTTAGTCAGTTCAATCATTATGGCGTCCACTTTGGCTCCCGTGACAAGAGAAAGCAGGCCGGCGTTTTCCATCGAGAGGATTCTGGGATTGGAGCTGGAAAGACCTGGAAACCGCCCCAAACTCCACCGACCCTGGGCAGGTGAGGAGCAGAAGTTTTCGATTTGATCCTTTTCTAGTGACAGATTCCAGATACAGATACCATTTGATATAAATTGTGTGTATCTCAATGTAGAGCTAAAAAAACCCCAACTAGAAACTGACCCATTATTTCTTTGTTGTCTCGCTTCATGTATTTGCGTCATTCAATGCAACGTTTTCTGTCTCGTCTCAATGAGTGTGCCATAGTTGACAGGAAAATCACAGCTGAGGTTTAGTAAAGTTTTTATTTTAACACCTTTTAGTTTAATATAAACGCAGAGCGCCACAATCCTGTGATATCGGATCTACTTGACTAAATGTAAAAGAGGCTCAGACAAAATCTTTTCAGAGTAAAACAAATTGAATATTTGGGTCATTTCTGTAAGTGAAATGACTCCTGAGCTTCTGTGTTTAATCAATATTCTTGCTGTTTAAAATTCAGTTTTTTATAATTATCACAATTATGTAATATGAGAATCTGTTCTGGGACTGCAGATGAAAAGAGACCCATTTAAAAACAAGCTCAATCAGATTCTCTAGTTTCTGATTGATTGATCCTGATCCTGTTTAACTACATCAAAATTAACTGAACTGTAAACTAAACAAATTTAAATATCAGTGTTTGATTTACTTGAAAATTTAAACATATAAGAGGTTATAACACCATTTACTGCTTTTTGAATATAAATATTAAACCTATCACTTTTAACTGTACCGTCAGTACGGCATATTTACATTTTTTATATATTTTAATAAGTGTAAAATCTATTGGGTCGAGGATATAAAAGCCTAATTTTAACTGACTGGAGAAGTTCCTCCATTTGTTTTAATGCTGTAAGAATAACTTGATTATTTGGCGTGTTTTAATTAAGAAAGGTGATATAATGTGTGATCTGCTCTTCCTCTTTTATGTTTCCTATGAATCCAGAGGTGGCAGCAGAGAAGGTGAACAACACTAACAGTATGTGCTCTAAACAACAACAACATCAACAACAACATCATCATCCTCAGCAGCTGAAGTCTTCCAGGCCGACATCAAACTGGTACATCGGGCGCAGACCGCGCACTGCCTTCACCAACAGCCAGGTAATCAATGGATCGATCAGTCCGTCAATCAGTCTGTCAGTTAGACAAATAGATCCTAAGAAATGATTCTCTTTCAGTCAAACAGTGAGTTCAGTCATGTGACGAGGTTGAGGACATCCAACATAAATTAAAATTGTGTGTGTGTGTGTGTGTAGGTGAATGTACTGGAGACAGTGTTTCAGATGAACTGTTACCCGGGGATCCAGCTGAGGGAGCAGCTGGCTGAGAGACTCGACCTGGACGAGGACAGAATACAGGTTCAGACACACACACACACACACACTGAGCTTTATTCTGAAATGAAGCTCGACTGGTTCTGCTGCTCTTTTAGCCTCTTGTACCTCACACACTGCACAGTCGTTATAAACTCACTAACTGTCTAAAGAAACCAGATATGTCAGGCTGGTTCTCAGACAAATGTAAAATAATGCACAAGACATGTAGAATGTTTCCAGCCATGCATATAAATGGCGTCCCAAAAGAGTAAATGTTTTGTCTTTGTCGTCCCACTTTCACTCGCTCACATCGCCTAATGATGGTGGTCTCTGTTTGTCAGCCACAAAGCTGAATTCAGAGTCAGCAAGCTTAGTAAATGATTATTAAATATGCAAATGAATTACTTCCCTCTGGATCCCGCTTCCATCTAATACAAGTAAATGGGTGTAAAGAGGACACCGTTGTCTGCTTCCACTCTTTTAAGAAAGAAAGTATTAAATTGGGTCTAATCTTTGTGTTATCAATACGAAGGGGACACGCTGAGGTTCTTTAAGACTTTATTAGTACAGCAGCCTCTTCCAGCAAACATTGAGACATGAAATGATTTTTTTTTTTTGAATGTCCAAACAAGACGTCCCCTTTAAGGTTAAAAACGCTTCCAAAATTAAAGTTGTGCTGACATGTAGGACGTTACCTGGCTGTCAGCTGGATGTCATTGAAACGTCAAAATATGTTGTTACCATGAACGAGCCTATCCAACTATTCTGCTATAAAGTTTATGAACGCATTCTGCACTCACTGGCAGTTTTATATATCCTAAAAACTGAAAATAATAAGTCCAAATTTAATATGTCAATATCGACTCACTCTCTCATGTCCTGTGCTTTGACCCACTGAACCACCACAACCTCCTCACTGTGGTGATTTTGTCACTCATCATACTACTGTATGTTAGCTGACTTCCACACACTCATTGACATAAATAAAGATGGCCGACATGTCTCCATTTCCTCCCACTGCACAAAAGCCAAAGTATCCCGGATACAAGCGCTGCCATCTCGGGCTGGTGACGTCATTTGGAGTGTGTGCAGCAGTGATCGGGCGGTGGAGCCACGGTATCGAGTTTCCCGCCTGCCCAATTGCAAGCAGGGCTCGGCTGTCAATCATGACTTTTCAGCCTCTTTTTATAGCATCAAATAACTCATTAAAACTAAACTGATCAGAAAAATTAACACTTGAACAAACATCATGATAAGAACTACCTAAAATCATTGAGGGGTGGGATTTATGACCTATAGTGCAGCCCACCACCAGGGGGCGATCAAGATGTTTTGGCTTCACTTGTGGGGCGCTCTCATGATTATATTCGATCAGTGCGCACACCACAGGCTTAAAGTGCTGAGACAGGAACATAGTTTACATGTAGATATACATAAAGGGCATACATGTGTTTTGTATATTTAAAAAATGGACGTCGTCTTTGTATGAAATACTAATTAATAATCATGTTGTAATTAATTTTCCTCTCTGTCTTTCTCTCACAGATCTGGTTTCAGAACCGGCGGGCCAAGTTGAGGCGTTCCTTCAGAGAAACCCGCCTGCAGTTGGTCCAGACGGCTGTGGCTGACATCCAGGTCAGGCGCAAGGTCGTAGGTCAACTGAGGGCCAAGCCGGATGCGAGCGGTGACCTGGAGCTCGCCCAGCGGCTCGCCTCCCGTCTCCAGCTTGAGGAGGAGGAGGAGGAGTGATGCTGATGAAGGCATCCTGTTTGTGATGTACATGTAAATTTACCCGTCAGTTTCTGTGCCAGCTTGTGTCTTTTCTTCTTCCTTCCTTCAAATGTCATGAGTGTCAACACAACAGTAGAAAGCATGGTGATAAATGAAATTCACAGAGATTATTGACATACCCAACTGGCTGTTTTTAGCTTTTTGAAATCAGTGATTATCGGGATTTTAAAGAAAACAGGATTTAAAGTTTTGAGAAGCAGGTTCTCTTATCAAACAAACTGAGGAAGTTTGTCGTTGTTGTTTTGGAGATCAAGCTTTGTTATGAGATCTGTCCTGGCTCTGTCCTCTAAACTGTACAAAGTCTAATTAAAACTAATTAAAGTATGTATGTTCCTTGCATGACTTCACCAAAGTACACAGCCGTTAAGAAGTACCAGTTTGGTGGCTGTTGTATAGGTTTTTAGTAGTCGGATATCTTACAATGGAGAGAGACAAACTTTTAATAGTTTCACACAGGCTGGCTCTCAATATAATATATTGTTGATGTATTAAGACGTTATTTTTATTTTTTATTTTTCGTGTATTGAAAAAACATACATTGAAAAAAAAAAAAACAAGACAACTGAACAAACATATTTTACTCAAATAAATAAATACATCCCAAAAAGAATGAATATAAATATTTGCAAATTATTATTTTTTTTTTTTTTTAAGTGTATTTACACTGAAATTAAAAAAAAAAAAAGCATCTCACCTTACTGACACTCGTGTTTTGTATTTTGATTTTCATGATATCTTGTTTCTTCTTTTATCTATTTTTGTTTGTTTCTTCTTTTATTGTCCGTACGTTCGCTCGCATTTACGCGGCCGGCGGTGATTGGCTGAGCCGTGCCCCGCGTGTGTCCCGGAAGTGAAAGCGTAGGACTGATGTGTGTCAGGAGTGCAGGAATCTGTCGGTACCATTCGTGTCTAGCTGTGGTTTTCTGGCTCAGAAAATGGATACTTTAAATAAACTGAAACAGTTTGACGCTTATCCCAAAACTCTGGAGGATTTCCGAGTGAAGACGTGGGGAGGAGCGACCGGTGAGAGGCTTTAATTTACCAGAGAGCAGCAGCCATTCAACATACACAGCCTGTTAGCTGCTGAGGCTAACAACAAGGCTAACTCAATCATTCCTCCTTTAAATTATAGAACATGCACAATAAAGCAAGTTGCCGTCTTAACATTATCTTTATAGCGCTGAGTAAGCCTGAACAGCAGTAAAATAAACATGTTATCATTTACAATTCAGTAATGGAGCAACATAACGACAAGGCTGGTGATAAAAAAAATGCTAACATACAACCAGGAGATGTATTTTCAAAGAAACTTTTGTGATATTTTGAGGCATTTTTACCTTAAATTCCTTTACCTTAAATTCAGATGCTACATCAGCACTGAGAGTAAGAAAACAGATAAGCTGTTTAAATGATCTATTAACCATGAAGCATTTGAATGGAATATATTGTATACATTATAATAAGTAATAGGATCATACAAGCGACAATTGTGCAAATACAACCACGATTCCAAAGTTGGGCCGCAGTGTAAAACAAATATTAGCTGCAGCTCTGGGTTTGACACAAGCCTGGATTATTTCAAAGCTGGCTTTAAATTTGTTTGCAGCTGTAATAAAAGGTCCTTCAGTCTAAACCTGCAGAAGTGCAGTTTATTCACAGTTCACTGGGTCAGGACCAAGACTTCTGCAGATGAAGCTCATATATGAACTCATTTTCACATATAAATGACACTTTCATTTGAAGAATCTTAAAATATGATGATGTGCTTATGATGTAAGATGAGAACGTACAGATTATTCAGAAACTACTTGTGTCTGCTATTGGATTTTTTTTAATTTTTTTTTTTACCCAATAGAAATTCAATGAAAACTGATGGCTGCCTGAAAAGAACATATATTTAGTTAATATAAAGGAAGATTGATAACTTACGTCATGTGTTGGTTTGAGCCTTTTTAGGATTTAGCCTCTTGGAAGCCTTTCATTTAGTGCTGTGTTGATTAATCAATTAGTTGATAAACATAAATCTAGTCAACAATAATTCAGATTTAGTCTTTGCAGTATTATAGTTCCAGCGTCTCAAATGTATAGATTTGCTGCTGTTTCTGACTTTTTATTGACCAAAACTTGATACATTTATAGACATAAAAAATAATCTGTAGCTTAATTGATAAAAACAATATTGAGAAGTTACAACTTTTTTTAAATAGTTGATTTTGTTTAATTTTTGATGTTTTGTTTAATGTCTTGCATTTCATTACTGTTGTCTTTTAAAACAGGAAAACATCTAAAGCACGTTTCCTTTCTTTCATATGATTAAAAAACATTAGAAGAGGATCTGAGGGATTTTTTCCCCCCTTTAAACTCTTGCTCTCACAGTTTGAGCTGGGATTTAACAGATTTCTAACATACACTCTTCCTCTGTGTGTCTGCAGTGACCATCATCAGCGGTGTCATCATGTTAATCCTGTTTGTCTCGGAGCTGCAGTACTATCTCACTAAAGAGGTGAGTTCATATCCACATCACTTAATAATTTGATATCCTCCTCAGAATATTCCAGGTGGGATTAAATGTAATGTTTTACACAGAGCCAAACACAAGTCCTGCATTTGACTTTGGTCGCCGGAGTGTGCCTTTTATTTCGTCCACTGACTACCAGAGGGTATCTGCAGGTCTTTGAAAGGCTTTAAAAAGCATCAAATTGAACTAAAAAAAAGGTTATTAAAGGTCTTCAAATTACAAAGATCTTTTTAAATGCCTGCTGTAGAAAGTAACGTATAAACTAGTGGGATTTTGAAATGCTTCAGGAGGCTGTTCAGTCTTTATTTGTGGAGTTTCAGTCAGTACCATCAGACTTGCACCAAACACTGTGACTACTGCTAGCCACAGTAGCTCGGAAGCTCATCCACTCATAATGGGCACATGTCAATTATAGCAAAACTTAAATTAATTATTCCTAATTATTTAAATTAACTGTTTTTATGGTTTAATCCATAAACCTGCATTCAGGCCATGTTTTATATTATGCTGAATAATTAAAATATATACAACTGTGCAGTTTAGACAAACATTTAATACAAACATAAATGCTACTGCCTTTTATTAAATTAGCATTCTATGTGGCATTAAAAAGGTTTTTAAAAGGTTTAAATTGAACTTGGAGAACATTGCAGAAACCCTGCAGTTAACAGAAAAAAAAAGTCAAGCTCCACTTATGAGCTTGTTCCCAAGCTTGTGTGCATTTTTTGAGGCAGTGAAAGTTACAAACTGTAAATCAGTATTGTGATAATAGGAAAGACTTCCTGTTGTAAACCAGTTTTCAGTCTTGAGGAAACATTTCCGGTTACAGACCGGTCTGACGAGTCCAATCACTCAAACTATGAAACTATGACTTCATTGTGCTGCAGGCGCAGCGTCACACGATCAACACTAGTCGTCTTCATTGTGTTCATTCAGAGGTTTTTAAATCCTGATAACTGCTCATAACAGTTTGAAATTCAGAAAAATTAAGAAAACATCATCAATTCAACAACACGTGCGCTGCAAACACCCACAACACAAATAGAGAAACGCGCTGCAGGTAGCACACATGACAACCGACATTGATGTTTCTAGGGGACACTAAAAACGTGATGGACATGCAGGACACCCGTGTCTTTACTAAAATGCAAGTTTTTTTCTCCTTGTTTTAATATTGTTATGGCATGAGTCAGATATTAGCCGGTGGCAGATATCTGTTGTTTAACCGAGCCTTTGCATTTTGCGTCTGCCATTTCAAATAACACCACGAAAAACGCACCGAGTCATCACGATATTAAAAGCAAGAGAAAAACCTTTTCCATTTTAAACACCACTGACGAGTAGCCAGCTTCAATAACTTTGAGAGTCACAAATGGTCCCAAAACAAGCGTGTCCATCACTTTTTAGTGTCCCCTAGAAACATCAATGTCCGTTGTCATCTGTGCTACTTGCAGCGTCTTTTCTCTATTTGTGTTGTGAGGGTTTGCAGCGCACGTGTTGTTGAATTGATGTTTTCTTAATTTGCTAGTGTTTTGTCTATTTGCATGTGTTTTCTTCAGTTGCAGTTCGTTGAGCTCTCGGTCACTGTACATATGGGCTACACGGATATTCAACATAAGATGAAACCACAGGAATAGTGATAAAGAGATTCCAATAAAAACCAATGGCTCGTAGACATGTCTGGTAAGAGCGAAAACATAGGAGAAACAAAACAATAAAAGGACAAAAAGTTAAATAAACAAATAAACACAAAGTTTAAGAAAAGGAAGGAGCACTGTAGAACAACCATGTAAACAAAACGGAGGCAGTGTTTCTCTCTTCTGTCAATAAGTGAAGACCTTCCCACATTTTGATATAATTTACAACAGCGAGTTCTAAAACTATCGAAACGTAGAGAGCTGTGGTAAACTTTATCCATGGATTTCAGTGTAAACGGGGCTGCGTACATGTACATGTACATGTTGTCATCGGGCTAATTAGAGCGTAATGTAATATGGAAAGTATAAGAAATTCTACTTTACAGCAAAAAGTACATCATCTAATTTTCTGTTGCCTCGTCGAGGCAATTGTAGAGATGCATTGCTCTGTCAGACCTGCTTGTGTTTTGACTGAATGTATGAATTAGAACTTTTTTTGTTGTTGTTGTTCCCCGCAGGTTCATCCTGAGCTGTACGTCGACACGTCGCGAGGAGACAAACTGAAAATCAACATCGACGTCATCTTCCCTCACATGCCCTGTGCCTGTAAGTCACACCGCTGTTACCTCGCTGATGCTGATGAAGCTGCTGAACATGCTAATGATGACCCATTCATTCTCTTTTCTTTTTCCAGATCTCAGTATAGATGCGATGGACGTAGCTGGTGAGCAGCAGTTGGACGTTGAGCACAATCTGTTCAAACAGCGTCTGGACAAAGACCTCAAACCTGTCACGATCGAGGCAGAGAAACACGGTAAACATCGACTCTGACACTGATCCACAGCTGAGGGTAGACATTCGGGCCAAAGATGGAGGTCCAACCACCATTATTGTCAGTTTACACTGAAATTCATTTTGCATCTTTTGTCGGTTCCCTTCAGAACTTTACTCCTCTTCCTTTGTGCTTGTGAGGTTAACAGACTTGGCTGAACAGTAAAAGCTACACACCACAGGGTATTCTAGACATTGATTTGCCAACATAGAGCCTTAAAAGAGGACCCTGGCTTGCATGGTGGTGAAAGAAAAGTTGAACCAGGTTGAAGTTTTTCGCTTTCTTTCGCCTGAGCCTCTGCATCGGGAAGTTTTAGACTGAAGGGTCAAAATAACACCCTGATGATGGTGATGTTGCGTTTTTTGTATAGAACTGGGTACGGCTGACGATGGTGAGGTGTTTGACCCCAGTAAACTGGACCCAAACAGATGTGAGAGCTGCTACGGAGCTGAGACTGATGACCTTAAGTAAGACACCAACACACACACACACAGGCTGTGCTTGTTCTTTGTTTGCTATGTTAACCTTGTGTTAACTCATTTTACTTGGTGTGTATGTGCAGATGCTGTAACACCTGTGATGACGTGCGGGAGGCGTACCGGCGGCGAGGCTGGGCGTTCAAGAACGCCGACACCATCGAGCAGTGTAAGAGGGAGGGCTTCACACAGAAGATGCAGGAGCAGAAGAACGAAGGCTGCCAGGTTTATGGCTTCCTGGAGGTCAACAAGGTACCGACGCTTATCTCTGGATTATTATTAGTATCTCAAAGAAATAAAGAGCAACAGCCTCGTTTCTGTCTGGAGTGTTTTAGGAATGTTTTAGGCCTTAAACTCTCTTCTTTGTGTCTCAGGTGGCGGGAAATTTTCACTTCGCTCCAGGAAAAAGTTTCCAGCAGTCTCATGTCCACGGTAAGACCTCCTGTTTATCCACTCTGTACACACACACAATCAAACAAAGGTTTTTGAACACCCTGTGTTAGTTTCCCGTTGTTTAATTAAACACAAGCACTTCCTACATAATCATCGAAGTCCCAAAATTAAAACATTTCTGTCTTTGTTGGAACCTTTTTAGAGGCGAAGGTGAAGTGTTGTGCGCCAACACTCCTCAGTTTTATAGAACTGATGACACAAATCTGTTCTTTATTAACAAATGGCCAACTGCCTGACTTATGGCATTATATGCAGAGTATACAGTCAGCAGGAAACTGTGTAGAAAAGCCAAATAATTCTGAGCTGTGTGGACGCCAGATTTGTTTGATATCAATAGTACATAAAAATATGTGCTATGTGTCAGAGAAAAAATAGGAAAGTCTGTTAAAGTTGCACGTATTGTGCTATTTTAAACAATTATAAAGCTAATTATATTTAATAAAGTCAGGATGCAGCTCACAACAGAACAAAGGCAAAGAAATAAGACATTTATGGAACATCGTCAGGCTCTTTCTGATCAGATTCACTCCTCACGTTTGTTCCATGAGCGCATTAGTCTCAAATACTGTTATGTGTGTTTATCAGTCTCTGTTCATTCATCACCCCCCCATCATAGACACATACATCCACACCCAGCACATCCATTAATAAACCATTCATTGATCACAAATCAGGGCTGCACACAATTACTTCTGGTGCGTGTTGAGGTGTTCAAGCTACAACTCATCAATGTGACACTTTGTCAGTGTCTGAAAACTTTTATTTGGAACGTTCGCTGTAGTTGAATCATAAACCTTTAGAGGACACAGTGACAGCCCTGCAGTCAGTCTGTCTGTTTCAAAGCTTCTGTCAACATGTTGGACATTTTATTATTGACACACCAGTTGATCCAGTAGAAATTTTAAGCAAATGTAAAAATGTTGATGGAGGTCCCTGGTCAAAGTTTAAGTTCTCTGTGTGCTTAGTCGTCAATATTCGAAATCATGGTGCATATTTAGGCAACCGGAGTTGCTTAAATATGCACCATCAATGCTAGAATTAGTTGATTTTTTTAAAAAATTTTTTTACTGAAAACTGAAAAGGAAGTTAGTTGGAAAGCCTTGATTTTTGGTTTTGAAAAGGTTTCATGTATTCTGCATGAAATTTACCACAAAAAAGAGCTTAGCTCGGAGTCCGTTTGCCATTTTTTGAAGGTTGAAGCTGCATCTCACAGCCACATTTTGTAAATGACAAAAAAAATACAACGATGCATCCTTTTCTGTGACCTCAGTCACTGTAAGATGACTGGGTATCACATGACACCACGTCACTCCTCTCATTGGTCAAAGTGCAGTAGAGTTTGACTGCTAGAGGTTTGTAGAGCTGCTTTCTGATCGATGCATTACTCTGTAAATTTCACCACTTTCATGCGAGTTCAATGTTTTCCTGTGAAGACCGAACGATCATTTAGAACATGTTGAGGCTCTGTGGCTCTACACTGAAACCAAACTGACGGGATTCTTTTGCAGAAGCTGACAAATAAAATCACTCCCTTCACCGTGTCTTTATTTTGGTTTTAACACAAAGTACATTATCACCTGATGCATCAGCACTGAAAAGCTCCATTTCCTCACATTCTTTTGCTTTTCTCTGCATTTGTCTACATTTTTATTTCTTTCATTTGTTTCTTCGTTTGACTTCCGACTTTTGCTCTGACATTGTTTTGCGTCAGGTTCTTGACTCGACTGTCCTGTTCTCCCTGTCTGCTCGAAGTTTCCCTTGTCGGCACATTAAACCCGAGCAGGAAATTAACAGCAGCCGGCCCTCAACAGTTCAAATAAATCTTCTCTAACAGCCACTTCAGAAGGAAAAGTGACACACAACAAAAACAAAGGAGAACGTGGGCAGTGAGTTAGATCACTCTTCAGATACAAAGCATCCGTTCATGGACTGTGATGCAAATCTGGTAGGTTGATAAAAAGGGAGCTGTAGTGGCTGAAGTCTGAGCTTAACCACGGTTGCTGTTAGTTTCCTGCATCCTCTGACCTCTGGCCCTTTTCAGTTCTTGTTATATTTGAATGGGTTTGCAGCAGAAACAAGAGACAAGAATCACTTGTGCTGAGGATTTGACTGAAACTAATCAGCCTCGTCCCCTTAGTCTGGACTGACCGTAACGAGTTAAAACACTGCGTCGATACAGAATATTCTCTAAAGCTTGTTCTCTTTGGCACAGACAGAATATAATCCTCCTATTCTGCTGTTATGTAAACTCTCAGGCTTGTAAATCACGTCCTTTATTTGAGTTGAGCTTTAAATACTTTGGGGGAAAAAGCCGTCTTCCTCATGCGTCACTGTTCATGTCTTCATTTTTTTTAAAAACCCATTTTGTCAGTGTTGTGCAGCCCCTCCTGGCACCCTCCCGGCACCCTCCCACCCATTAACATAACATGGTTTCTTGTCTACCTGCATCATTATAGTGACTCTTCTCTCTTCTTTCTGCAGTGCACGCTGTGGAAAGTAAGTGCATCTTTATTTGCAGTTCTTTATATTGTAGAAA
Source organism: Hollardia meadi (assembly GCA_037974645.1). Classification (NCBI taxonomy): domain Eukaryota; kingdom Metazoa; phylum Chordata; class Actinopteri; order Tetraodontiformes; family Triacanthodidae; genus Hollardia; species Hollardia meadi. The sequence continues at coordinate 14,038 of JBBPCS010000357.1, forward strand.
CGGCCTAATTTCACTATCGTAATTGATATGTGTTCATTGATATGTGGGAAAGTATCACAAGTATACAATTATTTTGTAATATGCGGTGAAAATTTCTTAATACGTAGATGATGACACTCTTTATATAGAATCCAGCTTAGTCAGAAAACACAAGTTTTGCTCAGTTGTTAAATTTTACGTGATAGGGTTTATTTTTATCATACTCACAAGAAGCCCCCCCCCCCCCCCAAAAAAATATGACTAAATAAATGTTCCTAATACATACCCCACATTAAAGTAGATGTGCTGAAATATTAATGAAGAATACAAGGAGATTCTTTCCGGTTACAAATGTTGAAGACTTTCCTCGTCCAGCAAGCGTTGATCTCACTGTGCTCCGTCTGAAGACATCTGCTGAACTTCTGATGGTGTCTTTCACAGTGTCAACTTTTGGCAAACAAATCCATCGTGTCTCAGTCGGGAGGCTCGTATCCTCGTCATTATTCAAGACTAAGTTTTTCAGAAACTTTGTGTATTTGCAGTTCCTTCCAATTTCAGAATTTTTAAACATTTTATATTAATTTTGTCATGTTTGTACAGTTTGAAGCTGCAGCCGATCAGATTTTAGATACAGTGGGAAGAAAAGCTTCACAATAAAACCTGCTCACATAGTAAACATACTTATTTGGGGGTGGCATGATTATTTTTGGAGGCACATTTTGCCTTTACATGATAGTGACAGGTGAAGGGCACACTTAAGGGATTCAGAATTTGTGTTTTATTAAATTAAGTAAACAACGTCTTAAATGCCTCATGATTGTTTATAAATTCAAACATGGAGGTTAAAGGTCAGAGCATCCTGAAGCTGAATCAATGGGCACTAACCTATCACAGACTGATCGATAACTCACATTTCTGACAGATCTGTTAGGATACATTTGTTTTGATTTACTAAATGTGTATGTGAGGCATTTTTAATTAACAAGGTAAAGTGACGTGATGTGTTTTGTTTGCAGTACACGACCTGCAGAGTTTCGGTTTAGACAACGTAAGTAACTCAACTGATATTTTCTGTTTAAAAGTATTTGCACTTTGTCTTTGCTTTACTTAAAGAACACTTGAGTTTACTGTAAAGTAACACATTGTCTCTTATTAATAATATTAGGAAAAGACTTACGAGATGACGAGCTGTTCAGTTATATGAAATTATTATTAGATGACTGACCGTGTCTCTTCTAATCTTTGTCATTCTGCAGATTAACATGACCCATCTGATAAAACACCTGTCGTTTGGTAAAGATTACCCCGGCATCGTTAACCCACTGGACGACACAAACGTCACGGCACCACAAGGTCAGTCATTTCATGGTTTTTGCGGTTTGATGCCGGTAGGAGAAACATAAGCAGCAGTGCAACAATGATGTTTGATGTCCAAACTGAAGGTTTTCTTTAAAGGATCATTTCATCATGTCAGTGCTTGGTTCAAAATTTCAGTGCTTCCTACTAAAATCTGTACCCTATGGGTTGGGATGACGTCATTTACATGTGATGTTAAATCTTCTAATGTCTGTGTGGATGTCCATGCACCACCTGAAAATGTAGCCACCGTCTATATGTGAGCAACAAGGGGGGGCTTTTATCTGTGATGTATAACCAGTTAAAATAACAGTATTCATTATAATAAGTGCACATTTGCACTGAACTCTGTAAACTACAGATAAAGCATAATGTAGGGGTGCATTGACTTGGACTGAAGTGGCAACTTCAACTACAGTTGCTTTGCAATTGCATGTGGAGCACTGGAAGAAATTCCAGTTCAGCTTCTGGGTCAAGAAGTAAATTTAAGGCTTTGTTCAGACTGCAGGCAAATCAGAGTTGTTTCTCAAATCAGATCTTTAAGACAGACTGCACTGTTCTTTGCAAGTGATCCAGACATCACCAAACCTGTATGCACTGGTTTGCTGTGGTAGCAACATAGGCGTCAGTAACCATGTACGGCTTTCTAACACAGAAGCATTGAGAAATGTAGAGGCATCATTTCGCCCTCCAAACAATCGTGCTGTCGAATCACGGAGAAGACCGTTGATATCGGCGTCTGCCCATGGATGCTCGTTCTCTGCATTGTCTTCCATGCTGCTCTGCTAGTAGCTGAGCTCAGCTGCTGATACACTTCCTTCTCTCTGGATTTGACGATGTGTGTCAAATCAAAAGACACTTTGAAATCCAATTAGAGCATCCAGACTCAGACATATCTGTAGAAGTTTGAATCAAACCACCTCCAAATGTGGTTTGGATCCTTTTTTGCCTGTCCATTCTTTCTAAAACTAATCTGGATATGCTAAAAAAAATATATATATATATATTTGGGCTGGCAGTCTGAACAAGGCCAAAACCGAAAACAAAACAAAAGAGTTGACAAAACCAGACATATATTTGACTAGACTTGAGGTCTTTGTTGTCAGACCCTCAATCAATGTAGTGATGTAGAATTAAACTAAGGAGAGGAAAACTGTGCTGAGTGGAATTTT
>JBBPCS010000359.1:0-46927 GCA_037974645.1 Hollardia meadi
GTTACAAATAATGCTATCTTCTAAGTTGTGTATCAGATCCAGATGTAAATACCTGGAAATAAAAGCAGAAATGTTGATCTCTTGTCTCATATTCATCTTTTGATGTCAAACCCAAATGTTTTCAGTCTACAGCAGAAATAAAGGAATTGGCCTCACTGTTCCAATACTTTTGGAGGAGAGTGTAGGTTATGAAGCAATTACAATAGGACAAATAAGGAAGGACAAGCTGGGACATGTTGAGATGTAGGCCTAACATCTGATACAGGGAAATGAGTCATCGTCAGCTTAAGCCAAGGAACGGTAACATCTGGTCAAGACAACACACCCATCCCCTAAGAAACACAGGAACATTCAAGCAACTCGAATGGTATAAAAGCGTGAGCAATGGAGCGAACTGAGTTGTTCTTCCCCGGGAGTAGACGGTGTTGTTCTCTCCTGTCAGGTCCTCACCTGTGTTGAGATCGTCCCCGGATCGACCACTTCGGAGCAGCGTCTCAAGACAGACTTCAACATCAGAGATAGAGAATGTGAGCAGCCTGACACCACAAAGAGAAAACCTCAGAACAACTTCAGCTGAGCACCCGAGGATCGTGTGACGGGAAGATTGACCATTCGCCAACCAGCTGAGGAACACTGATTGGCTCTGAAGTTCCTCCGCTCACTCTGCCTACCTGGACTGCGGACTTCTGAGAGGCTTTGGGGACTTTGGATGAATGATCACAGGTTTTCCACAAGATCCACAATCTGGCAGGAAAGGAGGGGTTGCTAGGCCTGGCAATCTTTCTCTCCAAATTGGACACTTGACTGTTCAGCCTCAGCCTTCCACATCAGGTTTTGAGTTTTAACAACCATACTTGTAATCAGTGAATATTATCCTAAACAAATTGTATAATCAGTTTAAGTGATTTTAAAAATCAATTTGAGCTGTGTGCTTTGCCCTTGCTTAAATTTTGCAGTAAATGAATGAATTGCAGTTAAAGAATGAGTTGTGGACATTGAGTTTATAACCTCGTGATGGTAGCAAATTGTTAGGTAAAGTGTGCTAACATCTTAAAGGTTCTTAAAGGTTACTCTAGCCAACAAAATTAACAGATCCTTGGGGCTTATTTTTCCAAGCCACTAAAGCCTATCCTAGCACCATACCAAGTGCACTGATCAATGAGAGGAGAGCTGCCGTTGACGGGCGTGGCTGATAATAGTATTTGACTCTAGGGCTATTCGGTCAGGTGCCGCACCAGAGTACTCAGGGTAGGCACCCGGACGTAGGCAGTTAGAAGCTAGGCGTGTCTCCCATCCACCAGCTTAAACAGTCCTCACATAGTTCCTACTAGAGTAAAACCTATAGGGCTGAGGATCGGACCCTTTAAACGGAGAGCTGGTCCAGTACCACCTGCACGGGGGTAACTCGGGATCTAACACGTGGCGCCCAATGTGGGGCGACTTCATTTGTCCACTAGGGGTGTAAGAAAATATCGATACACTTGAGTCCGCAATATTATGTTCTGTGATATTGTATCGACTGTCAAAAACACAGTATTGATTTTTAAGTGATAGTTTACAGGTAAAGATTTTTGGCAGTGGTTCATTTTGTGTTATGTTTAAACCCCTGATTGCTAGATAGCAGTAATCGTGTATCGTGATACATATCGTATCACTAGATTCTTGCGCCCAACAGTTCGGGCTCTCCGTTGTTGAATTTTGCGCTTCACATATTGGGCCACATATTTTCAATGGGAGGCTGGTCTGGACTGCAGGCAGGCCAGTCTAGTACCTGCACTCTAATATCACAAAGCCATGCCGTTGTAACACCTGCAGAATGTGGCTTCATTGTCTTGCTGGAATAAGCAGGGATGTCCCTGAAAAAGACATTGTCTGGATGGCAGCGTGTACTTTTTCCTCTTTAGCTTGGACAACAAGATGTCCATGATTTCCAAAAACGATTTGGAAATGTGGACTTGTCAAACCATTAGTTCGGGTCCAGAGAAGTCGGCAGCGTTTCTGGATGTTGTTGATATATGGCTTTCTCATTGCAAGTTAGAGTCTTAACTTTTACAAAGTGTTCCTGAGCCCATGTAGTAACACCCTTTTTACAATCATGTCAATTTTAATGCAGTCCTGTGAGGGACCAAAGTCATTTCTCTGGATTCTCTCAATCTTTTGATGATATTATGGATTGATTCCTTGCATTGATCATGATACTATCACCTGTTACCAATGAACCTGTTGTTAATATTTCTTGAAACTGTTTGAATCACGTGTTGGGACATAAAGTAATTAACAACTGATCAATGTGGTGATGTAAAATAATTAATAAATGGTTATGTTTAATTATTTTTATGCTTACAAGCATAAGGCAGAAGATAATGTATGAGGGGGATTCAAGGACAGCATGTACTCGATTGGAATGTAACTGATAAAGACAATGAGAGCGTCTGCCAAAAATAAGGGAAAATGTCCATGTTAAAAGTTGATGAAGGAACACCCCAAGTAGATAAGAAATGATAAGAAATAATGAGACACCATTAAAAGTGTGACGGTACAGAGAGTATCCAAAAGTTTGAAATATTGGTGTCCCGAAGGACAAAACAGGAAAGGATTTGAAACCCCTGATTCTAAGACCTTGAAGTAGAGATAACAGTGAGTATAAGTACGAGTGCTTTTCTGACACCAACTCAGTTGCTCTCTGGAGGCCAGCTCGGTTTTGTTGTGTATTCTTGCTGCAATAAAACCTCAATCAACACTGAACTCTGAAGACTGCTCAACCTTATTGGAGAACAAATAATGACGTAAAGGTCTGAATCTTTCTGGCGCCGATGAAGATTTTTCCTCCACATCGTTTACCCGTGGAATGTTCCAAACAGGTGTTTTTGGAGCATTCCACAACTGTCCCAGTCTTTTGCTGCCCCTGCCCCAACTTGTTTAAAATGTGCTGCAGGCATCAAAGTCAGAATAATTATGTTTTTACAAAAATCAATTAAGTTTATAAATTTTTAAGTTATAAGTTTTTAACTTTTAAGAGGTATTACTCAAACTAAACCTCCTGGTATTTCACCTTCTTACCTTTAGCTATAGCAACATGGCAACACCAACCCAGCTCCTTGTGTTTATTTTATGCCGTTTTGTTTTCATTCTGAACACAGCCTAAGAACCTGTTCACACATGTGGACTGGAGGTGCGAGTCTCGCAGGTGAGTTTGTTTTCTTTAAGTCTCACTAGCTTGTTAAAATTGTGACGTCATTCTTTTGCGTAAATGAGTGAAATACCATAAAAAGCAATTCTGTTTCCGTCCCCCGCAGAAAACAAGTTGGTTGTCTCTAGGCTGTCACTTTTGCACGTCAAAGGACATTTGCTTAAAGTTTAACCTTTCTTTTTCCCTTTGGATTGCTGCAGGTCACTGAGTGACTTTGAGTCTTGCAGGGGGTTGGTACAAGTGTGTAATATGGAGTTAAATTCAGAACGAAGGGCAGCATGTTGCAGGTCTAGTGTTTCAGTATGGGTGACATTGCAACTGAAAGCAAGAACATGTTGAATAACCTAAGCCTTAACCTGACTAATTTAAATAGGTTATAATGTAACAGCTTTGAAAACAAGCTGACAGATACAAGGAATGTGCCTAAAACCAAAATTAAGAGCTAAAAGAGGCTAAAAGAGCGCAGCAGATTTGGTGAAAATTCTTTGTGGACTAGTTAACAATTAAAGCATAGGTTAACATTTTTTGAAAGTCTGTTTTAAAACAATAGCCAGGTGCACATATAAACAATGAAAAACATTTTGCTTGCTGCAATCATTCCTCCAGTTCATACTGGACATTAAGAGATCCCTTTCTAATGTGCTTCCAATAAAAGTGATTAGACAAAAAGCCCTCTTTCCCAGCAAAATGTATTAATAAAGTTAATCTCAGGCTAATATGAGGCTTCAGCTGTCTGAGTTTGACAAATCAAGCAGATGTCTTCCGAAATTCTCCCTGTGGTACTACTGTATCCCTCCATTTCTTTCAAACACTGTCTGGAGAAACAAAGTGGGAATTTTATACAAAAAGACTAACTTTAGAAGATTTGTCTCACTCGGACTGCCACATATCAGCTTCAAATCAACTTGTATTTTTACACCTAACAAAGCACAGTGGATTTTGTCCCGCATCACCTACATTGGAAGCATGTTAGAAAGGAATTTGAACATGAGAGGGCCAACCGCCGAACACAAACTGTTGACACAAAGTTGGAAGCACACTAGTGACAACAATACCTTTGCATGCTGTAGCATTTAAATTGAAGGGCTGTCCACGTACTTTAGCCATATAGTGTATATGATAAAGCAAAGGTAATATACAGTATGATAATGTACCACGGGTGGCTAATGTGCTAGCCCTCCAGTAACCTCACATTGTGCTCAAGCTCCAGGAATGACTCAAAAACACCACACGTCATACACAACATTAACACTTACAACAAAACCATCAACAACAATTTTGTCTGTCTGCACACACCCTGATCACACTTTCTGTCGGTCAGTAAGTCCATCCATCAGTTCATCAGTTCACACGTCAGTCGTCGACTTTGCGAGCTCGTCGGCAGAACGTCCAGTGATGTTCAACTGTGTTCTCATTGGCCCGTTCGCTCATGTGGTGAACACGTGTGTTGCGTATTGTGAAACCCTGGAAAATAATGACAAACTAAGTCATCTCAACACATAATGTAAATTTATACATGATTTTAAAAAAATATGCTATTTTGTATTAAAAACAAGACTAAGTCGAACCCTAGTATATACAGTATATGGTCAATGTGCTCCTGAGGGCGTAAATGAGGACTGTCTTCACCTTGCTGTAAAGGTTTGTTTATGCTCAATGTGCAGCCAGTGAAAGGGTGCGCATGGCAAAAGTGACATCATCGCAAGAAAAAAAGTTCGGCCAATTTAATTTTAAATGCTTCAAAAACACAGAAATCTTAAAAATCTACATTTGAGTCAATAATATTTTGCCAGCAGAATCAAATACTTTACAAGACAATTAATTACAATTGTTTCTCTACACTGAAGAGCTGTATAGCAGAGGGTGCATCCACGTTTGATCTATGGCGTTCTTCCGGTAACACTCGTTGACTTCTTGAGCGTAAACACCTCTGTACACACTCGTAGCTCACACATGGAAGTCTGCGCCAGTGTGTCACGCCAGCTTAAACAAAGCCTATTCATTTTGAAAGAGCAACAGTAGGTGGGGAAGCTCTAACACTAGTCAGAGATAGTGTTTAGCGTTTATAGTGCTGGTTCACCTTGGCTGCAGTCCAGCAAAATAAAGACAACCCCATTATGTAAAATTATGAACAAGTAAAAACTAAAGTGCCGTTTTCTGTGGATTTTTATTTATTTTTTTCACACCACTTTTTCACATGCAATACACATGTGGTGAAACAACTGCCTTCATATTCTTCAGCAAAATGAACATTGTAATGTTGACCATTAAGCTTAAGTTTGATTGTTCTAAAGAGCGTTTTCTCGCAGGAAGATAATTTTCAACACACAATGTTAAAGATTAGATAAAAGCCACACACAGCTTTGGAGATAAAGTCGAGCAGGTGGACACGCAGGCTGACTTCCTGTTGGTGGTCACATGGTCCGAAGGTGAAGGAGACCTGGTAGTCTCTGGTGTCCATCATGTGTTTGTTCCACTTTGTGAAACTGCTTGAAATGGACTCCAACACTGCATGGACCTAAAACAAAGAGGGAGCCATGTGACTACTTTTTCTGTGAAACTGCAAGAATCATCTACATAAACCCCTTGTCATTTAATTTAATGTATTTTCTAATTTCTTAATAATTTCTTAAAACAATAAAGTACATTATTTCAAGAGAAGATTCTTGTTTTTGTTTCACTGAATATTCAGCCATGATATAACGATACAGCCCTCATCAGACCTGTTCCCACTGACCTTGGTGGTGATGGTCAGCTGGTTGATGATGACTGCAACAGGGTTGGAGTACTTGGACAGTTTCCTGGTGCTGGACAGCTCCACCACCTCTTCGTAGGTGTCAGTGGGGTAGGGCAGCAGGGGTTTGGGGTCTCCCAGGCACTGGATCAGGGGCTCAATCTGATAGAAGTCAGCCTCTTTCCTGAGCAGCTCAGTCTCCTTGAAGTCACACGGCAGCGTCAGCTCTGACGTCCGCAGGAAGTTGAGGATGTAGCTGAAACAACAGGAACAGAGACGGGATCAGTCCAGACTGCTGAGCTGATGATCCTGTAAAACTCTGTCAGATGAAGTCAGGAAAGAAGGTGGAGAGCGCTGCTGTACGAGTCCAGAGTTGTCTCTCAATACTTTCTGACTTCCCTTCTCTGTGTGCGGTACTCAGTTTCAAGCAACTTGATTCCTCCTGATGGTGTAAATGTTTAAAAAACAGCTCACAAATATATAATTTCATGTTTAAAAAAGACTCACTAATGTCTTAAAACAGGTGGTCAGTGTAGTTCTTAACAAACGTCGCTCAAACAGGAGGAAGCAGTGCATTTTTTAAGGACTATTTTCCAACAGGATAATGTAAATTGGGCTTTGATACACAGACAATACTTGTTTGTAGAATCAATTAATTGCTGGTTTGAGTCTTTTCATGGGATTTGCTGTCATGAAGAAAAAATATAGGTCATAGGAGAAAGGCCAGAATCTCAATTTCTGCTGCAATCTGCAAATTGCAGGCTCAGTATTTGGTGCAAAAAACACGAATCCATGAATCCATTCTGCCTTGTGTCCCCTGTTCAGGCTGGTATTGGTGGTGTAATAGTGTGGGCCTCGTTGAAGTACCACAGCCTACCTGAGTACTGTTGCTGACCATGTGCATCCCTTTATGACCACAGTCTACCCCCCCCCCCCCCCCCCAACTCTAATGGTCACTTCCAGCAGGATAGTGTACTGTGTTACAAAGCACACGTTATCTCAAACTGGATTCATAAACAAGACAATAAGTTCAGTTTATTCTAACGGCCTCACCAGTCTAAATCCTATAGAGCACATTTGGGATGTGGTACAACAGCAGATTTGCAGTATGAATGTGCAACCGACAAATCTGCAGCAGCTTTGTGATGCGATCATGATGCCAACATTGGGCAGACTATCTAAATGGCTTTTAACACTGCACATAGCTCAGGCCTAAAAGCTGTCTTAGATCCTTCTCATCTTCAGGCTAAGAAAGCTTTCACGCTGGCACAATCCTTGAAGACTTTAGCCTAGGGTTTGCTGCCTCTACCACGAAGCAGGGTGAGCCCCGAGTTCGCAGAGAAAAATCGACAAAACACAGGGTTAAAAGTGTGAAACGGGGCTAAAGTAAACAAGAGCAGTCACACTAGTCATTCTAGAATGTCAACATTTGTCTCCAGAGCTAGTAGAAGTGAAGTGTTTTACCAGTATTTAGAAAGGTGTCCACTGAATGTGTTAACGATTAGCATGTAGGCATGCCACATTTGTCCTGAGGGTGGCGCCAGAGAAAGGGTATGCTGTTACATAAATGAAAATGCTTTATCCTCTGAGGCTATTTTAGGATATCTCAGACTCAGCTCTTCACTGTTAGACTTTCATTAGCCTAAGTAGAACTTTAGTAGGGTTGGGTAGGTTTTGGGATTTGCCGGTCCATTTAAAATAAAAAATAAAAAAGCATTTCTGTCTATTCGTCTGGGGACGGCAAATCTTCCATTTTTTTCTGAGTTAAAAGGGTTTATTTGGGTGGAGTTTTTCCTTATCCAAATAGGGGCTCTATGGATAGAGAGTATCGTATGCTGTACATGAAGCCCCTTGAGGCAAATCTGTAATATGTGATATTGGGGTATATAAATCAAATTTGACTCGACACTCACCAAAACAGCGGGCCATCGCGGTCAATGAAGTAGTGTCCGTGTGCGTCCCTGACAGTAGGGAGGTCTCCTCTGAACATGGCTCCCAGCATGGAGTCTGGGTAACGCTGCAGTGTGGACAGAGACGTGCTGTACACGCAGCCGCCCACATTCAGAGTCACTGGCTCCCCCATCTGGACAGAGCAGAAACAGCAGTCAGAGACAACACTAAAGGCCTTTTTCGGTACAGACTACACCAAGAGCGAATTTGTTTTCTTGGGAGTTTGAACCTGTTGAACTTTTGAGTCTAAACTCGAGTACAGAAGAATGCAGTACGCTCAGTTGGGACAACAGCAGACTTGCTGATATTAGAGCTGCCACGATTAGCCAATTAATCGATTTGTCAGTTGAAAGGAAATTAGTTGCCAATTATTTTGATAATCGTTTCAGTCATTTTTAAAAATGTCAAACATTTGCTGGTTACAGCTTCTTTTTTGTAAGGACTTTCTCTTGTTTACGACTCTTAAGAGTCTTTGGGTTTTAAACTGTTGGTTGGACAAAAGATGCAATTTAAAGACGTCACTTTGGGCTCTGGGATGTTGTGATGAGAATTTTTTTTTGACATTTTTTAGACTAGATGATTAATCAATTCATTGTGGAAATAATCAGCAGATTTATCAATAATGAAAATAATCATTAGTGGCAGCCTTAGCTGACATCAGCAGATCAGCTGTGCTCGGGTGATTACGCTAAAACATGCGTGTACACCTTTTATCCTCACTGTAATCTACAGTATAAACAAAATAAAATCTGGCATCATGCACCACACTGACACTGTTTATTTATACCTACATATATTTACATCTCCAAAAGTGTAGTAGTTTTTCAAATGGACATTATTTTTGGATAGATCTACCAAATATTTCAAACCTAAACTTTTAATTTATTAATTTTTAAAACTAGACCACCACTGATATAATGCCTTCCTTAGCTCCTAAGACTAACCTTAACCACTGCCACGTAATAAATAACCCAAACCGAGCTGAAAACTGAACAATCTGATACAGATAACATGCACTGTTATTGGGGCCAAAACTGACCAAGCGCATCAAGCAGATTGTTATGACTCCTGCACATTAAGAACAGTTTCTTTTTTAAGCCTCATTTCCCCCGCATGGTACGACTCAGCTCAGCTCCACTAACTGTTGGTACCAGGTACTTTTCTCAATGTCGTTTTCCACTGCAGGTAGTCCCCCCTCAATGTCGGCGGGATTCTTAGCTGATCGTCATATCGATGGTGTGTGAAACTGTGTGACAATAGGCTCGTTCGAGATGAACTGGACGACAACAGGCGGCAGCTGCAGGAGGCGGAAACAACAACCGGCGCTCAGGTTGGACAGTTTCCAGCAGCCTTCAGTCTGAACAGGAAGTCACAGAAACACTCGCAGCCCGTTTGATCTCATTGTGATTCATTAAAATGTTATATCAGACCCATATATTAGTCTGTTTGCATGTCCAATCATTTTAATTATTACAGAGTGGCCTATTAAAATACAATACAGGCAATCTGTGATTTCTGTTTATTCTTTGACCTCCTTTTACATGAATTCTCATCTACATCAGCATCATATCAGTTTTCTGCTGTTTTATATCTCATCTGAGCAACGTTTAGTCCTTCTGACTACAAACATCACCATCAGCCACACAACATGTATTCTGTTAACAGGATAAACCTCAAAATCAGACAAATACAATCAAAATTTCTCCAATTCAACAAAAATTAAAAGCCTCTATAAAACGTCATATTGTTGAGACAACTTCTAAACCAATCAGCTCTTTGATCAGGCGACAGCCAGGCGTTTCCCATCATGCCCTGGGTCTTGCAGTCGGTGGAGAGCAACTGCGGCACCTTGCTCCAAAAACTGTGACCGCCTCGATCTCATGAGATTATCGTTGCCTACGTATACATGACGTCAGGGGATGTGTTCTTGATTCTCTGTGTGTAGCCATTTGTCACCTTTTTGTGTTTTTGACCTTTGACTGTTTGGATAATAAAATGTCATCACTTCATCATTTTATCTTATTAGACATTTGTGTGAAATTTTTCATAATTAGAATATGAATTCTTGAGTTATGGCTAAAAACCTGTTTTATGAGGCCACAGTGACCTTTGACCACCAAAATCTAATCAGTTCATAATTGAGTCCAAGTGAGGACAAACCAAAAACATAATGCCTCCAGCCACAGCTGTCACCAACACAGAGGCTTAAAAGGTACCAGGTACTATCCACAACTTTGTCATTGGAAAACCAACAAGGAATAGTTGCAAGCAAGTTGAGACGAGATGAGCTGTGCCACGCAGTGGAAATGAGGCATTTACAGTATGTCATAATAAACTTCAGAGTTTCGGTTATCATTACATTTGTTAAGTTATAGTGGGCCTGAGCTATCCACAGTGAGATACACAGATTTTAAATTGAATTTGGAAAAAAAGGAGCACTGACATCAGATCGTTACCCAGTATCAGCAGATAGTTGTTTTGGTATCACGACAGAAAAAGTTAGATCGTTGGCCTAAACTGAATCTAAACCTAATTCTAACCTTAACCCTCAAACCAAGTTTAACCCTCAAACAAGTATTTGAACGTCCAGCCACACACAGCCACACACACACACAGCATGAAATGCTAAACATCGTTCAACTGGCCAAAGGCTTAACAGCCGGAAACCGGGACAGTTCAGACAGAAAAATGTCTGCAGCAAAGAAAAAAAACACCTCTGCATGCACACACACACACACATACTCACACACACACACATACTCACACACATACTCACACACATACTCACACACACACACACACACACAACACACCATGTGACCCAGGTCTCCATTCTCCATCTGCAGCCTTGGGCTGTTTTTCTCTTTAGGTCAGACTGATGAGGAGATCATTTCAGTGTTTCCAGCAACACCTGCAACAAGAGATGAAGAGCTTGTGAGATGGCTACCATGGCGATAAGCCACCAGCTGATTCTGCATCGTCACGGTCCAGACATCATCTAGCTGATTAGTCTTTCATCCCTGATGTGTCCACAAACTGCCAGCCGGTGAGAAACAGGAGGAGGTGCTGTGGATATGGTTTCTTGAATCTCAGAAATGAACTGAAATTTAAAACACATGGCTGAACCTCCCTGGGACTAGAGGTGCAACGGTTAGATCGGGAAAAAATGAGTTTCCAACTACTGTGATTATCGATTAATTGTTTCAGTCATTTTTCAAGCAAAAATGTCAAACATTTAGTGGTTCTGTGTGGATTTTCTGCTTTTCTTTGTCATCTATGAAAGTAAATGAAGAGTCTTTGGATTTTGGACTGTTTTGGTTGAACAAAAGAAGACATTTGAAGACCTAACTTGTGGAAATTGTGAAAAGCATTTATCACAATTTTTGAACATTTTATAAATAACGCAGCGCCCTATCTTCATTTACTGTCATTTACTAGCTTACCAGACCACCGCTGCTCTTTCGTACCGGCAAGGAGGAGCTAACCCGCAACTGAATCCGACTCATTCTGCAAGAGTGAAACATAATTTGTGTCTGTCCTGTGGTTCGGATTTTTAAAAAATAAATAATTTTTTTTAAATCTATGCAGCAGAACCCGATATATTGTCTTTTATATTCATTGCATTCTTCTTTCTTATCACAACCTGGCACCTAAATTACCCACAATGCAACTTGTCCACTGGACGTTTGGTCACAGACTTGTGTCCCGATCTAACTAAAATTATATTTGTGTATTCCTTTCAATTATTGTATTGCTTTGGCTGTATGTATTGTTATGGTGTGTGTTTTACAGCCTTATTCTTTTAACTGCAACCTCAGCGGTATCAATCATTTGGGAGCAAATAAAAAATAAACATAAAAATGTAATTCAAAACAGTACTTTCATATCTTATAAATGCAACAAGCACAAGGCTTTAGTGCTTCAGTCAGTCTCTGTTGTCGGGTGCTATCGGTATACAAACGCACAATGACATGACTTTGACAGGAAAGAAGATTTAAATGAAGAGAATTGATCATTCAGTAGGTGGTGCTTTTATACGTCTTGATCGTATAACATGTCACTTACTCAGTAACATCATTAATCTCTTCTGTCCTTTGCTCTTTGGGGAAGTCAAGAAACTCATAAACCGTTTTTTTTTTTTATTGTTAGACGTGCAAAATGTGAAGCAGCAGCTTTCAGGAATGGTATCACTAGTTCTTCCATTTTTTTTAAACTTTTCCAATGCTTGTTTTCACCCTAAAGGGGACGTGAACGTGACGTACGCCTGCTCTACAATGGTTCATAGTACCACTGAGCAGGATACAGTACATAGGGGGGACAGAAACAACTACGGATGTTATTGATTAATCATTAATTGCTGTTAAGAACTTAACTGATTAAAAATGTATCAACCGACAATGTGTTTTATGCACCATTTCTCCGGAGCTCTCATATATTCACATTTATACCAAAAGAAAAACTGCTGGCACAACAGAGGAAGAAGCAGTCAGTGGAAAAGGGCGAGGCAAGAAGAAGAGGGCAAAACATTGTCCAGCATGGGAGCATTACGCTGTAAAAGAGGGCAATGCTCAATGTCAATATTGCGACAGCGTCTTAAGATACAGCTCCAATCAAACGTCAATGCTGTACCACCCGAAAAGTCAGTACCTGACGGTTGCAGTGCAAGTAGAAAGTGGATCACTGTCCTCCCAACAAACTTTAGAGAGGCTGTAGTCACGTGCGAGCAGAGACAATAACTCAGAGGATTTGCTTCATGGTGGAAAAGGACATGATGCCTACATAAACATGGTGGATGGTGAAGGATTTTGTGAGCTACTGAACTAATATGCTGCTAGAATGTTTTAAAATAAAACATTTTATATCTTATTCATTTTTAATGATTAATTGCTGATTGTTAATGTGTTCCACTTTCGGTTAAGGAAAATGTACGAAGTTTGCAACCCTAGAAACAACATCTTCAAAAAGTGTGAATTATTTCAAAAGTGGAGTCTGATTCTATTAAATATATATTTTGAATTACATGATTTATTTACAAATAATTTATTGAGGGGGGGACAACTTCATGTTTTTCAGTTGGGGAGACACGTCACCTCCGTTCACCTCTGGGATCGGCGCCCGTGGTGATGTAGAGACTTGACAAGTGCACATACACTGAGAATGGACTTTACAGGAGACATCTTGAATCCAGCAGTTAAACTTGAAATAAAAAAAATATTCGCATATACATATATTTCTGAAGTTTTAATGAGAGAGAAGGAGTAGGTGCCATTTTAAGGATTATATTGTGGTAATTACATTTTTCTTCTGCAAAAGCCATGTCTGACACACACAAGAGAATATTTATGTATGCTTTAATACATGTGTGGAGAGGAGCTTTAACTTATAACATGCACAATAATGATGTGTTAGCTGACTGTTGAACTATTAAAATCAAGTCTTAGTTCAGCAAAACTTAACACATTTCAGTAATTTCTCAGATAAAAGCTGATTCTGTGATAATAGCTTGGGTGCACTCTGATGAATAAACAGATCAAGGTTAAATAAAAAGCAGACTTACAGGTACCTGAACTAATTCAGGTGAGCTGAAATAATTGTTTGATTATTCACCTTAGAGAAAATTATGCTACTATTTTGATAATCATTAAAGGCACTTATTCAGCAAAAATGCTGATCATTCGCTGTTTCCAGCTTCCCCAATGTGAGGATTTGCTGCTTTTCTCTGTTTCATTTTTAGGTCATTTTAATTTCTTTGGGTTTTGGACTGTTGGTTGGACATTTGAAGATGTCACTTTAATCTGTCTGTGTTGGGCATTTTCACATCATAAAAAAAAATTGAGTAAATAGTCAAATTATAATTGTTACAAAGATAACGAAAATATTTGCCTATTCAGTAGTAGTAGTAGTATTCAGTAGTTTGGTGGTGCGGAACTGACTGCGTCTTTATAGGAAAATGTTTCTACTATGTTTCCCACATAATTTAAATACATGATGGTGATGCTGTGTTCGATGATTAGCTAAACACTGCGGTCTACCTCCGTCTGAATTAAGCTACATTAATCCTAGTGTCTCGCGGCGGTCAACGGCTAGTTAGCATGAATTATACAAAGACGACGTCACACCGTCACAGATTAAATTAAATGTCAAAAAGTCAATACAGTCTTACCTATATCCGCCCCATCTCTGCTGACAGCTGTTTTAACACGACACACAGCTGGAGCTCCTAGCTAACCTGTCCATTTACAAGCTTACACCTTCACGTTAGACACCGACTGGAAACTTCCGGTATGACCTATCAAAATAAGACCGTAGACAGGATTTTTACAAATAATACATAAGTATCGCCTTTCTTGACCCCCAGAATTCTGGTTATTTATATTTTTGGCCAAATATGTTCAGATTTCATCCTCAATTTAATTGTGTGTACATTTTATTTCATACCTGAAGATGTAAGTGCTTTTCAAAGATAGAAAGGTAATGTCCAAAATGCTTATTTTGGGGAACCTAAAATATTCAGTTTATAATTACATTAAACAGAAAAGCAGAAAAAAATCCTCAAGTTGGAGAAGTTGACTTTTGTTATTAAATGTAATTGTTAAACAATTAATAAATTATCAAAATTGTTTTTGTTGTGTTTTTCAGTTTCGGAAGAGACGTGTATTATCTTCCTCCCACCACCTGATGGCGCCAGCAGCAGCCTGCCAGTTAACAAAAACACGGAAGCTATTTTGTTTATGAGTGGTTGCTACATCCTGTTGGTCACAGCTCTTCTGTTTTCCATCTACTCTAGAGCTATACTTACGAAAGACAGCCTTAATTTCGTCTCTACTGCGTTGCAATATTCAACAAACTTTGCTTCACACGTCGCTTAACGCGTTCTGGAGAGTTTTACATTGAAACATCTGTATGGAAGTCAAATTTTATTCTGGCAGTGTTAGCTTGTGCTGTTAGCCTCCTCCTCTGTGGACAGCAATGACAACAATCAGACTTTTTCTTTCTGCGTATTTCGATTAGTGACAAAAAAAACCCCGTTTATTATGGCGTCTGAAAACACCGAGACCAACGCGGGGAAAGATGAGGAAACTGGTCCTCCGTCAGAGCCAAACGAGCACGACTATGCCCACGCCGCAGCCACTAACTTTACTTACACGGAGGGGTCTTCCTCCTCCGGTACACCGGCGGCTGACGGTGGACTCGCCGCGCAGGAAAGCTTTACTGCACCGACTGAACCCGAGCAGAGCACGCAAGGGCAGCCTACCCTATCTGTAGAGCTTCCTGAACCGCCCGTGGGTGCGGAGGTGGACTGTCCGGGTGAGAATGAAACTGGAGCGTCCCCTCCGCCGCAGACCGAAGAAGACTCCCAGAAGACGGCAGCCTCTGAACATGCCGCTGCCGCCCCCTCCCGTAAGTCGGGAGGCGGCCGACGGCGTACCATGCGACCGGAGGACAGAAACTGCTCCTGCTGCAAAACCGAGTTCGAGCGGCAGGGACGCAGCTTCAACCGGAGGGCGGTGTACACCTTCACTACCCCGGAGACTGTGCAGTGGGCCTTCCCGGACGCCACAGTGCATGAAAAGTCCTTCCTGTGCGAGACCTGCGCGCAGGTCATCAGGAGCAAATGCAAGCGCAAACAGAGCGGCAAGCGGTCTCTTTGGCTGAAACCGCCTGCGATAAAACAGGTGTGTGTGTGTGTGTGTGTGTACATATTGCCTCAAACCTCAACGTTTTGTATAGTATAAATAAATGTGTTATGTTTGTTTCGATACAAAATAATTGAAAATATAAACAATCTACATGAAAACACCTTCTAGTAACTCATTTTGTTTCACATGAGAGGAGATATGTCACTTCTGGTTACCACATTTGTTTTAGTTTGGAGACAAGAGTCACAACTCTAGAAAAGCTGGCTGACTGACTGACCTATTTATGTACACTATTATCCTCTATATAGCAACTTTGGATACAGCTGTAAAGTATACCAAAGAATAGTATATGATCTGCAGTTAATGGGCTTAAACATGCAAAACCACCAGTACAATCATGTTTCATACACTTGGAATGCATTGAGATGTTTTCTGTTTGTTTGGTGTTGGTGAGTGCAGTCAGAGGTGAGAGATAAAAAGAAGAAAGATCGCAGGATGGGGAAAAAGAGCAAAGCGGCGCTGCTGGTGAGCAAATCCTGCTACAAGGCAGCTTTCAAAATGCTCTGGTCCGCCAAAGGCGCCCGGAAGCCCATGATGGAGTTCTGGAGCAAGCAGTTGAAAGAGGAGGTGAGGACAGAAGCTCCTTCTGGTTGATGCACCTATTTCTTCAGGACAAACATCCTGTTTAAGTCTCCATAACCAGCGCTTGTTTTTTCATTATGTAATGGTGTGTTTCCTGATGCTGGCGTAGATGAAGGCGCTGACACGGCAGACGGACAATCCCTTCCATCAGAAGGTTTCGAGCAGGAAGCCGCTGTCATCCTTCCCCTGGCGGCGCTGTCTGAACTGGGCCCAGGACAAAGCTCCACTCGTCACCACCTGCCTGACCTCGCTGTTCCCCGACATCAACGCCCTGTCCAAGAGCAGCCAGTAAGTCTGAGCCAGGACACACTGGTCCTCAGTTCACACAGTCCACAGAGCTTTAGAATGCGTGGTCAAAAGGTTGGTTGAGGAGTCCTGCTGGTACAGATGCTTCATTTCAGTTTTTAAAATGATCTACTGAGAACTCATCATGGGTGGTGATGAATATCTGTTCTGTTTGCTTGTGTGGCAGCCAGATGTCAGAGGAGCAGGCCCAGACGCTGCTGATGCGCCGGGCTGTGGTGGCACTCTCCATCCCGCTCTTCACAAGGAACATCTGGAAGAACAACTTCCTGCAGGCCGCTCTGGGTGCAGAGCTGCGCTTGCAGGGCTGCTCTGGCTCCGCTCTAGATGCCCTCAACACCATGGGACTGTGTCAGAACAAGGACACAGTCAGGTTACTACTGCACAGGCTCCGAAACGGCAAGAAATCTGTGAGTATTAAGATCAGGTAGACAAAACAACAGCAAAAACAGATAAAAAACTTAAGGAAGTGACTGAAATGACTCATTTAGTCTTTTGTGTTAAAACTAGTGGACAGAGACTTGATTACAGTATTTCACAGCTGGAAAGATGGTCTTTTCATAAAACTGGGTTGTCTGCAGTAGAAAGACATAAATATTTCTGAAATTTGTGCTACCTGATCAGAGAAAAAGGGCTGTGGTATTCCCTTTTGTTTAAAAGGTAAAAAAAACAAAAAACTTCAACAACCAGATGCAGTGGGCCACACCGGGTCAATAAACGCTCTTAGTTCATGAACAGATTAATCTTTTGGGGAGACTTTGCATTTAAATGTCCACTGCATCTTAGACCAGTGTCAATAAAACATTTGCAATTTATTGATTTATTTATAATTTACAGTTCCTGCTAGTTTTTGAGCTTTTTACTGCACCACTGGTAAAGATCTGAGATCAGCCAAGTTGTCTCCTAATTTTTCATCCATCCTGCATTCATTTACTGGTGTAATTATTGTTTCAGCCACACGGGGGCAACAGTGCTGATGTGCAGTTCCTTAACTTTGTGCTCTCTTTCTGTCAGACAACACAGAATGGACGACAGAGGATGAAGATTAAACAAGAGCACATGAAAGGAGAACAGATGACAGATGTGGAGGAGGAAGAAGAAGAAGGAGATGTGGAGGAGGAGGAGGAGGAGGAGGAGGAAGAAGAAGAAGGAGATGTAGAGGAGGAAGAGGAAGAAGAGGAGGATGAAGAAGAGGAAGAAATGCAGGACGGAGTGCAAGAGGAAGAAGAGGAGGATCAAGTGCCGGAGGAAAAGGCGGAGATGGAAAAGAAGAGGAGGAAGAAGGCAAAGAAGCAGAGGAAGGAGAGAAGCAAACGAAAGGAGAGGGAGGAGGAGGAGGATGAAGAGCAGAAGAAGAGGCGAGTGGTGGTGGTGAGGCTCGACCTGCTGAAGGGACACTCAGAAGTCGGACGTTCAGACCTCTCAGCTCCCTAAGACTCTGTAGACTCCGCCCAAGAACTCAACAGGCCCCGCCTCCAATCACAAAGCAGGACAGAGAGGCCCAGGCCCTCTTCTCTGGGAGGTGTTGGGCGGCATTCTGGGAAGTGTAGGTCAGTAACTGTGGAGGTAAACTAATAAGAGCTTTAATTTGAAGTTTCATTTTTGTGATGTAAAAAAAAATCGGTATGAGACAGAAATGAGTTAATTTGAGCCCAGAAAAGCCTCTGAAACACAAAACTGCTCCACTGAACCTGAGACTGACAATAAAACAGCCACAGCTGATTAATCACACGGTTATCTACATCGTTTTTACCCCTGATGGTCGTGTGTCTCAGGTTAGCTGAATCAACCAATAAACCTTTTGTTCAACATTCTGCATTCAATTTAATTTACTGGTCATTCACTAGAAGAAAATGAAATGTTCAAATCTTGGCAGCATTTCTGGACAGAACTAGGTAATTTGGTACTGCTTGTAGAGACGTATGATGGAGGTCCACTTGGGGGTAAAATAAATTGGACATTTGGCAAATAATGTAATAATTAGGGATGCACAATATACATTGGATTGATAAATTGTTTGATAATTTGAAAATTTATATTAGGCGTTATCGACTGATAATGAAATCATAGCTGATAATCAGAATCGGTAATATGATCCACAGCATCTGCACACGCCGATGAAGTGGGTGGTGGTATTCACCTATAAAGTTGGTTTGCGATCTGTCGATAAACACAAAGAAGATGATAAGATAAGATATTCCTTTGTTAGTCCCACAACGGGGAAATTTTCCATGTTCCAGCAAAATAGAAAGAGCATCAATAAAATAACAATAAATAGTAAACAAGCAATATAAACAAGAAGAAATAAAATTTAAAAAAAGGAACAAAATCCATATTGTGCATCCCTATTCATAATTTTTGTAATCCAAAATAAAAGTCAATATGAGAATAAAGTTGAAATTATAGGTAGATTAGAAGAGTACAGTAAAATTTAAACCTTCCTTTTTGAAAACTAGGCATCGACCGAGAACTGCAGAATTTTTCCATTTAATTGGTACCAAATTAAGTTTGGTATTGTTTTTGTTTTTTTTAATTATTATACAAATGTTGACTTTTGGCCTTCTGAAGGGAAAAGCATGACTCCAGTTGGGATGAACAGCACATAAAGGAAAGTAGGTTAAAGATAAGTGACCAACACCAAGAGCTTGTTTAACCCCGATGTGGAAGTTAGGAGGTTAAAAAAAAAAGTTTTATTTTCTAATCCTGATGAGTTAAAATTTCTTTATTAAGTCACTGCAGCGCTTTGACACAAAGTCAAGTTTATAAAGTCACAGGAACAGATCATGTTTTTATTTTTATTCTGAACACCGTGGATGTTTTCTTTTTGTATTCTTTGTATTCTTTTTATAGAGTGACGCTGTGTGTCTGTTTCCAACGGTTTCTGTTAGACGAGTGAATATCGCTTTGTTTTTTATTTGTTTTTTGTTGTCATTTTGTTCTAAAAAAATGTTTTTAAATCTCCAAGCTCACTGAACAGAATCAAGGCTTCAGTATACATTTAAAGACCTTCATGCAGTGTTCACATCATGTGCGAGCATTCACGTTAATCAAGATGGCTGAATGATTGGCAGTATATCATGATAACCATTAAATAACCATTAAAACCTGCTTTGACTAACGATAGGCGTCCATATGTTTTGTTTTCAGGCATTTACAGATTACATCAGAGCTTTCAGTTTCCGGGTCCTGATTACAACATAAATGCTATTTATTTAATTCAAACAACTGGTAATTACAGAAGCTTTAACATGAAATGAACACAGCATTAGAGTCATGTTCAAAAAAGATGCAATTCATTTATGAACTGAGGGGAAAATGTCAAAAATCTTGGTTAAATGTTTGTTTTAAATCAGACTTTATTCATTTTCTTAGAATTCAGACATTTCTCATAATTCAAAGAATAATCTCTTAATTTTTTCTTTTGCTTGGTTTTATAGTCCTCAATTTCAATGAAAGGATTGTACGATGTGGTACTAATTATAATGAAAATGTGTTCAGGTTAGAGTGCTCAATTAGAACACTTCCAATTATTGATAAGCTAGTGTAGCTCAGTAGTTTAGTTAAAGCACAATAGGTTAGACGTGTGGAAAATAAAGTTTCCAAATTTTCCCTGTAATTAATACCAGATTGCACAATACTTTCCAGGACATTAAGGAGCCATAAAATATTGTGTATTGTTCACTGAATGATTCTGCCGCTGTAAAAACACAGCTGAACTTTTCTCTCCCGGTCAGAAAATGGTGAACGTTTCTAAGATGCTGTATCATAGTTTGATTTGTATCGAGGGCTTGTTCTTAAAGGTTTCTTAAAGCTGCTTCAGAAAGTGCTGCAGACGTGTTTTCTGACCGCTGATGTCGGATCTGAAGTTCCGTCTGATGCAGATCATCAGATCCCTGCTTGTTCCTGTAAAAGTTGCCAATAAAAACTATTTAAGGCTTCGCCTGGTTTTCCGCTTCGACTTTCTCTTTTCCCCCCCGTCAGTGAGCCTTGATGTCGCTCGATTTTGGACCTGAACCAGTATCAATGTAGTATAATAAGACTGTACATGTAATTGACCAACGCAAGGAATATGGATTTAGTGTGAAGTCACTCTGACAGATGTTGGGAGGCTTAAAGAGTGCAGATTCTAGGATTGACCATTTGCTAAACCCCTCGCCTTAATTGTGATTTTGGAGATTGTCCTACCGTGGTTTAGCAACTGTTGTTAGGCACAGAAAGATCCGTCAAGCTGTATTTTTCTACTCTGGACAAAGTTTGGAGAGTTGTTTTTTTTAAATCCTTTCCATGCACAAGATCGACAGTTTAAAAGTCGTGATTCAGGAGTAAAGAAGGGATTAAACAGGAACGGGTCAGTGAATCATAGGACAGAAATAAAACCAGCATAATGGTGTGAAAGAATGAAGCTGCATGGACTTAAAGGTTTTTATTTCTGTAACAGAGTCATGTACAGCAACAAAAACATCCGCAGAGCTGCTGCAGCTACAATAAATATTCCCGACCACTCTCCACCTGGTTCATTCTTCTCCACTGCTGCTTTTAGAGACGAACCAATCGTTGTGAGGATTTATGTTAAAAGGACTGATTATAATATATTGTGGCGGTTAGAAATATGTGGGAGTTTATTAACAACAAAACTACTGAGCGCAAACGTGAAGTTTTAATCGGTCTGCCAGGAATAAATGTGAAAGAACGGGAGCAAACTGAGGACTCAAACTCCTGTTCAGCTACTTTTGGTTCAGCCTCAAATCCAGATGTTTTGTCAGACCGAGTACTTTTAGTTTGGGGAATATTTACATGTTTTAAACCTTTTTTTTCATTTGAGACCATTTTAAAAAAGGTTTAAATTAAATTAAATTAATAAATTGATTGTTTACACAACAAACATGTTGTGCAGCCTTGCAGACTCATCAAATCCTGGCATTTTTTTTCCTGCTCACTCAGCAGTTTCGTTGTTCCCAAACATGCCCAGAAACACAGAAAAAGACTACAGGATAGAGCCACTTTTATTTTGTAAGGGAGGAAGCAGCCAGAGTCACACACAGAGTTCGATCAAGTTTGGGACCCCCTAACAGAGGCGGCGAGTTGACCGAACACTGTGCGTCCACCGCTCTGGGTGCAGGTGAACAGCTGTGCGCTTCACTGACCAACATCTGGTCTGAAACGTGAATCTGGAGCGTTTTTAAAGGACCTGTCTGGCTGTATTTACACGTGCTTCGAATGTTTTACCATCGAGGATTTGGGTGTGTGCGTCTCTCAGACGTTGAGGGTCTTTTTGACAGAGAAGATGATGTCTTTGATCTGCGGCAGGCTGTTGTCCTCCAGGATTTTGGCGTACGGCATGGGGATGTCGACGCCCGTCACCCTGGTGACCGGAGCGTCCAGGTAGTTGAAGGCGGGACCTGAAAACACACGCAGGAGGGTTTAAGGTTTTATGTTGGTGTCCTCGAATGATCTCCAAGCTCACTGTTGATATTTCACACCACTAAGAGGGGGCGCTGTATGCCAAAACAAAATCTTTCAATCAAGACATTACAAGTTCAGCCTCACATTCACGTCAGCCTTTAAGGGCCCGGTTTTAAATGCAGTGCAATGACCATTGTTCATTTAAATTAAGCAGCTGTTGGTATTTTGGTGGACAATGGGTCATAGACTTGTGAACCAATAAGCAAATGAACCAATTAAAAGAGTGTCCAACCAGTAGATGTTTAAATGTGCTTAAATAAATAAAGTTTTGGCGGTTAAACGTATAATATGTAACACTTCCATATTAAAATGTCTAAAAATAACTAGACCTTTGTTATACATGTCTCCAACAATGTTCAAACCCACAGAAATCTGTCAGTTCATTCGAGGTAACGCTGCGTCTCATTTGGTCGCCTGCTGCTGTAACTTCCAGGAGAGATTCAGAGAGTGAGGAAGGAAGTGGGCTAATGTGACCAAATGTAACGTGAATAAAACCTCATTCATGCCTCGTGTTTTTGGAGGAGTGCTCTGAACGCATCGAGTTGAAAAAGAATTCAGAGCAGAATGGCACTCGACATCATTTGTGTTTCTTCCCTATTATCCAATCAGATTAATTGAGGCGTGTTCTTTTTGTGATGGCGACAAAGTTTACCGTTGCTGGGAAACATCAATGTAGGAGAAACTTGTGCTGGCTGTTTGTGGACACCAGGAGCTATACGACTTTACCAACAGTAATTACCACGTGTTGAATAAGACGCAGCAGCAACTAGTATTGCTGCCTAGCAACAATTTTAAAAAACGCACAGCACGGCTCTTTTTTTGTGTCCACCAGCCCCTAAAAAAGGCCGTGTGGTGTGCTTTGCGTTTTGTAACCTTTAAACCGCACTCTGTCCAATCAGGCCCTAATGGCGCACATCCCTTGATGAAGCTGTAAGGAACATTATGACACTTACTGTATGTCTGAATGACAAAAAGCTATCACAGACATACTTCAAGTCTGAACAGGGCTTTAATGCAGCCACTCAGCTGTTACCTTCCATGATCCTGGCGCAGATCTCAGCTCCAACCCCGAACTGAGGCCAGCCGCCCTCCACAGTCACCAGGTGGTTGGTCTTCATCACGCTGGTCTCAATAGTCTCCACATCCATAGGACGGATGGTCCGCAGGTTGATCACCTGACACAAAGACAGACAGGAAGTAGTTCAGCAAGCCGCTGAGCGCAGGTCGTCTGTGTCAGTTAATAACAACAGGTGTGTTCCTTCCTCTACCTCACACTCGATTCCCTCCTTGGCGAGGACGGCAGCGACATCCAGACAGTGACTGACATACCGAGAGTGACTGACCAAAGTGACACTAGTCCCTGAAACACAGACGGGAGAAGAAGAAGAAGAAGAAGAGAGGTTCAGGGTCACAACAGTGACACAGATCTCTGACATCCAGGTCCCCTTTACCGCCACATCCTCCCAGACCTCACCCCCCCCCCCCCCACCCCCCCGTTTCCCCCCAAATATCACGTTTATATCCGACAACAAAACTAATTTTCTATTTTTTATGCAAACCATCAGAATCACATTTTTTACCCCATTAATAGTTAACTTGTTAAGTTAAAAGATTTTGGGAAATTCATGTGTTTGCTTTAGAGTAAAGAGTAAAACAAGATCAACCTCATCTTGATTAAACTGATGCTGAAACTGATTGTTGTTGAACTACAGTCGGTTGCAGTGACTGCGTGAAGCTTCCTCAAGTCCTGTCACCACAGTGAGGTTGCCAGGTTTGGTGTCATTGTGCCTGTAAAGACACAGAGTCTCACCTTGCCTCTCAACCTTGGCCTTGCCGATGGGAATAGTGAAGTCTTTGGACTGTGACTCCTCGGACATCTCAAAGGGAACGCCGTACATCAGCTCGTTCTCCAAGAACACCACTGCAACACACAACAGAGTTCAGTGAAAACAGTGACACTTCAAGTGTCTCGGGAGGTTCGGAGAGCTACCCAATCTTTTTTTTAAAAAAAAGCAAAGTGTAAATGCATCCAAGAAGCATTCAAGACTGCTTGCTCAAACCTCAGGAGGTAGTTTGAGATGCTGAAAAAGTGTAAATACACCAGTCTTTCCCAGATTAACATCAGTAATCTGTGATAACAGCAGCTACAGTTACACTGAAATTAGTTGGTGTTCTGCCCGTCGCTTGAGACAGGAAGAGCGAGGAACAAACCAGAAAACCACTAGCTAGCATTTTGTCTCTTTGTCTCACTCTGAAGTCACCTTTGACCTGCTGAAGTGTGGCGTCTTACCAGGGTTGTCGTCCCTGATGGCTGATTTCAGGAGACCTCTGGCGTCTTCTGAGTTCCAGGGACTCACAACCTTCAGACCTGGACAGTGAGCGTACCTGCAGGCAGACACCAGAATAACTTTCACACCAACATCACCTACTGTCACTTTAACTACTCCCCTAAATTAGAGGATAATTCCTCTTTGGGATGTCGGACATCTTTATTTTTCCAGATCTCAGCTGTTGGTGAATTCAGTGTTAGTATTACTGATCAAATGAGGGACTGAACTAAAAAATAAGAATCAAGTTGTAAGAAAGCACAATAAAGAATTTTACACATGGTATTATGAGCTAAGGGACAGTAATAAGACTGTCAGGTGTAAGTGAACGCACCATGCAGCGAAGCATTGCGAGTGCTGTGCGGCGACACCTGCCGATGCCCCGTTGGGTCCTCTGAAGACGATGGGCACCGACTGCAGACCGGCTGACATGTAGTAGGTCTTTGCTGCAGAGTTGATGACCTGGTCAATGGCTTGCATGGAGAAGTTAAAGGTCATGAACTCACAGATGGGTCTCAGGCCGGCCTGTGGGGAGCAGCAGTTTAATATTAGTGAGAGCAGCTAACATTATAACATGAACACATGTCCACAGAGGAGTCGTCGTTTTTAATCCAAAGACTCTCTGAAGTGTAATCAGTAATGGTATCTTTTTTCATAACTTGTATTTGTATGACAGTGTATGTATTTATGTATTGAACTGTCACAAAGTAGTAGAGGTCTTCACAGGTGTGCTTATTCTTAGTAGTCACGACCTGGCCCAAGACCGGAGCAGGGCAATAAGGGTCGCCCGCATGCCCGGGGCAATGAAATGCCACCTCGGGCTGTTAAATCTAACAAGTATTCAACACATCGTTTTTTTTCTGGAGCTGATGATGGAAATATCTAAGGAGTGAGCCATCTTGCTTTTTTTCTCATCTCTGCTGAGAGTTACCGATCAGGCACTCGTGAGAAAATGACGGCGGGTGAAGACATTTATGAGCTGAAGCCCAGGCGAAAAATGCAATCCTGGAAACAGGAGTTTAGTTGGGTGGCATTAAAGGATGTGGGTGAAACTCCAACTATGTAAGACGTCGTTTGCAAGGCGAAAAAGACTGAACATGAACTGTGCCGAGTCTGAGTGCAAATTATTTCCAGTATATTTAGGTCTGGCAGGCTCTTGCTACATTGCCTCAGGCGTCAGATCTGTAGGGAGCCCTGTAGGTGTCATGGAGACTAAAAAAAAATAATTTGTGTGCCCAATTTACTAATCCATGCTCTCAGTTTAATATTATGTTATATACTGTATTTTGCCCCACCCCAGTAGACGACAAAATACAATTCAGTGTGGCCCTGGACACAATCGCATCACGCTGTTGAAGGAATGTGGCCACATGTGGCTTAGACCACCTCCAAATATGGTCTGAGAGTTTGGATCGCAAATGCGTCCTCAATGTGTGTTGGTTGCGTTCACACCTGTAGTCAGAGCTGTCCAGCTGTGATCGGATCACTCAGGACAGATGTTAATGCCAGTTCTGAACAGGGCCTCTGTTTGGGTTTATTCAGATGGGGTCTCTTTATAAATGTTGGCGTATTGATCTACTGCTTTTTTCTTCAATGTTAATATCATTCACCAGCCCTCTCTTCTCTATTGTCCATATTAATGATGCTCATGTTAGTTTAGCTAAGAGCTCTGCTAAACTAGTTTACAAGACAATAACCGACAGCCTTCCAAAGCTTTTTCTGGTGAATTTACATTATAGAAGTTGTGTTCATCACAAACCAAGAACAAGTAAAGTGAAGTTATGCAGTTCAGAGAATCAAAGTGAAAGTAAAGTTCCACTCGCTTGATTATAAGTACACCCAGACTTATAATGCTATTGTACTGTTAGGGATTCATATGTGTTAAGTGAATGTGTTCTGGCTGAGAAGAAACTCACCATGGCAGCTCCCACTGCGATGCCGGCAAAGCCCATCTGCACCAGAGAGAGAGAGAGAGATGTCAACAACAGCTGATAAACGTTTCTCTGAAGTGTTTGGATCACGAAGCTAAAACAACAGACGATGTTAAAGTGTCTCACCTCTGTGATTGGAGTGTCGATGATGCGTTTGTCTCCGTACTTCTTCCACAGACCCCTGCTCACCTACGAACACACACACACACACACACACACACACACACACACACTATATAGCATATTCCTTGTTTCCGATAAATTTTACAGTACAGATGTTGGGTTTTTTGGGGAAAAATAAGCAGCATCTGATCATCTCAAATCATCTGACTGCTTGTCTTTCAATCGACTCATCATGGATTCAACGTTATCTCTTGAAATCTCCTTCTCTGCAGCTTTTGCTGGATTAAATTGACAGCCTCAGTGTGTAACTGAGATAGAAACAGGCTAGAAGAAGGAGGAAATAATCTGCAAGTAATCTGACAACTAGCAATAGATATTCTCCAACTGTCCCATATCTGGTCTAAACACTAAACACTGGCTAGTTAGCAGCTCAGCAGAAGTTGCTGTGCTGAAATAAGTCAAAGCTGTCCTCTACTGACCTTGTAGGCTCCATCATACTGGGCCACCTCCTCACCCAGCAGGAACACACGCTCGTCCCTCTCCAGCTCCTCGTCCATCGCCTGGTTCAGGGCATCACGGACCGTCACCTGACACAAACAACAGCGCCGCAGTCAGTACAGTCCCAACACTGTCACACAGAGGACAAAGTTTATCCACATGGATTTCACATGACAAAACAACCTGTTAGTGAGGTCTACTTATTTTACTTGAGCACATTGCATTTCCAGATTTAATTCAAACTGTCTGGAAACACAATTCCACAGAAACAATCTGATTAGAAATGAAATGATAAACACAGTACAGAGTTTTTACTATTTATCATTACGTGTATATTTTACTGCTAGAGCAATACTTGTTTTTAGAGCAGCTTTTGTGCGTACTTTTCATATGTAGACAGACGGTATGTATACATGAATAAATAATAGTTTAGCGTAAGAAGGCCTCAGGCTCTAGTGTTGACAGGAGTAATATTCAGATAATTATAATTGCATGATAACAAGGCTTTTAATCCCATATGTTTGCTTTTATAGGGCTAAAACCAAATCCAAATCTGTATAATTGTAAACTGAATCTTTGGTTTAAGACATTTCCTTGAATGTGGGATGCGTATTTACAATTTCTGACATTTTACGGTAAAGTGATTGATCAAGTATAGAAAGGCTAGATTAATTCAAAATGCAAATATACTGTTAGTTGCAGTGATATGAAAGTCCCCCTCCAGTCAAAAACTTGCATAAACTTGTGAATTAATATTTGCATATTCCATATATTCTGGAATTTTTAATGAGGGAGAAGGAATGTGCCATTTCAAAGATTTTAATGTTGTAATTATACTTTTTTTCCTACAAAAACCATGTCAGGCACACATTAGAACATTTGTTTTATATACCTTAATAAATGTGTGGAGGGGATTTTTAGAGTTACTAAGGGAACTAATATTGGAAAAACCTCTCTCAGTATAAGACAGCACAAGTCATCAGCATCACAAACTCCAGCCTTCAAAATGACTATAAAGTTTATTTAACAGTTTCAACTAAAACAACCAGAAAACCAAAATATTTTTTAATCTTACCAATACTTAAAAAAAAGATCCCCCTCTATATATCAGCTGATGTTTTTCTTTCTGGTTTTATTGTCTGCAGTTGCTACTAGCAATCAGAGACAATCACCAGTTAAATATGTAGATTGCTGTGGTTTTTTCCAAATCAGGTTCGACTTGACATGACAGCCCGCAGCTCTGCTCAGCTGAGCGGCAGATAACCGGACAACAGCAGGAACCCTTAAAATCAGGCGGTTCCTACTTCGACTAGGTAACCCCTGACAATATCAACTGTCAGCTGTACTCTGTCATAGCTGAAACAACATAAAACATACAGCTAACAACAGCTGGAGTCTTGTTGCTGTAGCTAAAGTTAGCCTGCTAGCTGCTAACACTGACCTGCACCGCGGCCGGGACACTCCTGTGAAATTCCCGCCGCCGCAGAGCCGACACGGCATTCTGTAGAAAGACAAAGAGACGTCATCAATTAAACAAATCATCAACAAACTCAGAATGGTGAAACAAAAGAGGCGTATTTGAATGATTCCACACCTTTCCTGTGCGGAGAAAGCACCTCAGGGACGCCGCCATCTTCAACCTGTCCTCTGCCGGAGAGAAGGCGGGGACTCTGCCGAGGTCAGGAGATTTCAACCAATCGAAGCTGCAGTTTACAAGGTGGTCGGAACGTGTCATAACACAGAGCCAATCACAGCGGTTCAGCTGAGACGGAGAGGGGAGACAACGCAGTGAAAAAGAAAAAAATCCAAGGACACTGCTGGGCTGTCATTAAGTATGGAAGACCAATTCTGCCACTACAAAAAATATATAAAATGTTGGGAATAAAATATAAACATAATGAATGAAGTTTTTACTATTTATTATTTTATATTTATTATAGTGTCATGAATACAACTATATGCCTGCACCGGCTTACAAGATACAACAAATTAATATCAGATATGTAGCTACATATAGCTACATTTTTAAATAACAGAGTTGCAAAATGGGAGCTTTGCCCCATATTGTCGCATAGACAATGTTACATGACTCAAAATTAAAAAATTTGGATGGGCATGAAACAACCCTGGTCAAATGATAAGAACAAAAAGTTATAACTGTGTTTGAAAATATCTTGCTATTCTGTAAAAAGTCTAAGGTATAAAAACATTAAGGTATAAGTTAACTATGACTCCACACTGTGCATTTCAGAAAGAAACATCCAGACACCAAGCTAACAATTCTGTTAGCTGTGCAGTTAACAGCAAGCAGAAGCTAAAGATTATGCTAATAAGTGATTTCCATGGTTCTATATGTAACATTTAAAATGCATAAATATCAAGAATAAAGTTAAATAAAATACAATTTTAAAATATTGTCTTTTTATTCATGCATTTACTTTGTCATAATTAAATGAAAACAATTGATAAAATGATTTAGCCTTTTGTCTTTAATATTGGAATAAATGGATTTTAATTTTGACATTCATTTTCCATGTCATGTTAAAATCAAATAAAAACACAGAAAACAAAGTGAATAGCTGTGCTGCATTTCAGTGTTGTCCAGCAGAGGGCAGCATTGACATTTTTCATGAGGAGGTGCAACATAGTTGTATTTGTTTGTATTGTTTTTATTCAGGCATGTCAAGTCTTCCATATTAGTAACATGCATTCAAAAACCCAGTTCATTACAAGAATTTGCAATAAACACAACTTACTTTCAATTTTACTGAACCATTTTTTAATCAAATAGACATTCGGTTGATACAGCTATCATCTCATCACAGCAGGCTTGCTAGATTTTTTTAATTTCAGTATCGACGTTGAGGATATTTGCAGCTGAGATATTTTTATCTAAAGATGACAAAACATTTGACTGATGAGTGGTTTTTCATACCAATTTGCCTATAATCCACCACTCTCTGGGACTCTGAACTTATTCTGCAAAATGATTTCACAAACACAAACACACCTCTGGACGCGTCTTTCACTCCTCATGGGTAAAGTGCTGCAGACAAACATTCTGATACAATTTAATGACCATTCAAAACATGAGGACCATCGCATTGGACTGGATTGCACTGAATAGCTAAAACAATTTCAGCATAGAGCACTCATTTCAAACACACACACTACGAGTGCTAAAACTTGGATTGTGATCGGAGTCGTCAGGTGGAAGGATTCACCTGCAGCTCCAGATTCACAACAAAATCTGCTCCAAGAACAGCTCTGTCAGCCACACAGGATAACATGGTAGCACGCAGCATGTCAGGTAATCACAGGTGAATTAGATCCTGGCGTCCTTATGGTGCTGTGTTTCTACGCTGACCTACATTTAAAGGAATAATTCATCATCATGTTAGGAACTATGCTTCTATTATTGATACCTCTCATATCTGTCCATTAAATATAAGGCTACAGCCAGTCAGTTAGCTTAGCACAAACACTACAGGAAAACAGCTAGCCTGTTTCTGTCTGACAGTATAAGATATAAGGAAATAAAGTGCCTACAAGCACATAAAAATCACTAATTAACAAGTAAAATCTAATTTGTTTAATCTCTAGAAAAATTAGTGTATTTAGAGGTGCGAATAGGCAGATTGTGTTAGCTTCAGACTGAGCTAGGCTAGCTGTTTGCAGGTTTCCGGTCTTAATTCCAAGCTAAGCTAAGATGCTGGCTGTAGCTTCACATTTAAAGGACTGATGGATGATTGATATCAATCTTCTCAGAAAGAAAAAAATAGTGCATTCTCCCAAAAGTCAAATTATTCCTTTACGTAATCAGATCATAACGACACGTAATATTTTAGAAGCTAAAGACTAACCTGCAGCTTCACTGTGACTTTGAGCCCAGCGAAGCTGCAGTAGTTCCATTTAACAGCTGTTCTGGAGCTTTCGATTGTATCACACCATCTTCCTCGGCACATAGAGGCAGAGTCGCTAAAGATTTTCCACTATGGATGTGAAAAATTGGAAACTGGAACATGTATAATTCCATGACAACTGGGCAAAAACTCAAATCTACCGAGGAAGATCATGTGATACAATCAAAAGGTCCAGAAAAGCCACTAAATGGTCCCCCTGGTGAGAACAGTGCATTTTAATTTTGGACAGTTGAACGGAGTCAGATCTGAATCACCAGATTTTAATCGCTTTAATCGTTTAATAGTTGTTGTTGTTTTTTTTATCATATGCCTTATTTTTTATTGCTAATACAACTACTCAATTAATTGATTTATGGTTTTTCTGCTGGTTTTAGACTGTTGGTCAGACAAAACACGACACGTGGCGACATCATCCTGGGTTCTGTAAAACTGTGATGGACATTTTTCACTATTTTCTTTTGAGGATCAAATAATAATGAAAATAATCATCAGTTGCTCCAATCTGCCCAAACTCCAACGCCAATATCCTCATAATAACATCCTGTGTGCTAAAGTGTTAACATCCTCTTCTGACAGAGCTTTATACATACTGATGACGTGGTTACAGAAATTATAACATACAATATTTTTAACAAAAAAAACATTCAGATTTCTGTAGGCACAAGGATCCATATGGCACAATAAAATAAAAGAACCTCAGCTGTGACGACAACAAACATTAAAATACAACAGAATTAAAACAAAAGCAAAACACTTAAAAAAAACAAAAAAAAACAAAACAGGAATCAACACAATAAGAGTTTGAAATTAACCCTCAAATGGAGCTTTGTGGAAAGTGACACTGTTATTTAACAGAACAGAACTAACATGTCACTGCTCTGATGACCAGGATATGACTGAAGAACTGTGAAACCTGGTGCAGCGAGATCTCGGTCTTTGTTTACAGTATTGTCACATGTACTACTGAGCAGGGACGGTTTCAAAATCATGTCTCGGTGATGCATTTAGCAACATCTAATCTTATTATCGAATCAGGCTGCTCCCAAATCTGTATTTTTCCAAGTCCAGTATGGACCGATGCCTTGAATATCTGGCTGGTGGGACAGATATTTTTGTTATGATAGGAACTAGATTATTCACGGTTTTACTTGGGGCTCCTCGATTGATGATCTTTAACGAACAGCACGAAACCCTAAAGCCCAGCTCACAGAACTGAATCAGCTGCTGAAAAGTGTTGCATTCATCAACTATGAAGTAAGGGTGGAAGCTGTGAAAAACAAAATTTAAAGTTGGTCATTTGTCGCTTGGTGAAAAGTTGCTGTTCAGCAGATTACGATTGTCGATTGTCCCTGCAAGCAACTTTGAGTGACCACCCGACCTAAAGGTGGCTAAATATCGACTGTGATGGATTTTTATTGACTTTGCAAAATCATAAAAATAACACATGTTGGTGATGATGTTTTGTTAACACCCTGCCACAGTAGCTGCTGGACAGAAAGTTAATTTCAGACTCTAAATACAATCAGAGATAAGTGACCTGTCGCTGTGGATCCACACTGCTGTGATCTGAGACAGCACAGAGGTCTGAACCACTATCTGTATCTTATAGGCTTTTACATACAACATACAACAAGGCGATTATTTCCAACAGAGAGAGAACAGCTGCACTACCCACAGTGGCACACCATACGCTTATTTTCTGCCACATTTAGCAGCCAAAGTTCGACTAAACCGAACTGGAACATACACACGTCCAGTGGCAGAAGTTACAGTATGACGGCGATAATTTAAAAGTAGAGAGAAACGGTGCAAAAGTTAATTTTGTGCATGTCTGAGTTCCAGCGGTTTTGTTATTTTACTCGACAGACATAAATCAGGTTGAGATGAGAATACCACGAAAGTTCCATTAAATGTAGCACAAAATATTTTAACAAAATTTCCAAAAATTGGCAAAAGAAAATGTGAATTTATGTGCCTGTTGTGTGAATTCTGGGAGTTTGAAGCATCAAGATAAACAGTTGGTGGTGCGAATTCTTCAGTTGGGTGCCACGTGCCTCATGTGCGCCATGATTTAGTCGCCTTAGTCTGCACTTTGTCGTATTTGTTTATATCTACGCACCAACTTTCCCACCTCAGCCAAACGCACACTTTTTTTTGTTGCAGTATTTCTGTTTCTGTGCACCAACTCAGCTTTTGGATGGAAACACAGACTTATTGTAGTTTGTAGCATCGTGACTAGCTGCTTTGTACGATTGTGTGCTGTTCTTCAGTTTGCGCTCCACCTCGTGCAAACTACAGTATTCACTTGTTTGGTCCGAAACAGCTGTTTTGTTGCTCGGAGATAATCTACAGCTGACCATTTAAGAACTTTAACGATCGCAACCTAGACTGTGGTTACAGTTTCAGTTTCAGACACAATGAAATAAACATCCCTCTTGTCGAGTCACTTTTGTCTGCAGTTTGAATCTTATTGTCTAAAACACGTGGAAATAAATTTTACTTTAAGTTTATTAAAGTTTCAACTAATTTCCAATCGAAATCAACTTATATGTAAATATTTTCTAAGATCAAGGTCCTTTTTACTGTTACTCTACTCTTACTGTAAGGATCACTTTTTTTTCCAAGAAAATTACGTTTTTAGGACTTATTATTATAGACAGACATTATAGACAGAGTTGTTTTTTGTCACCGACATCCTGCAGCGCAACAGTCCCAATAGAGTCTGGAGGCCAACATGTCGAAGTTCAGAGACGATTTCAAAGAAGCTGGAGTTTGGACCCGAGTCAGAGCACTGATGTTAAGAGTTTGGGGTCCAGGAAATCCAAACTCATTGTTCCAGCGGGATGAAGCGTTTACAGTTGCTCCAATAGTTCAAATTCCAAATGTTCGGCCACCACTTTTACAAGCCTGAAGAGCAGAAAAGCAGCCAGCTGTGCTGCTCGCTGAAGCAGCAGGTGAACCAGAAAAGCTCGCCGGACGCAGATTGAGTTCACAACTTTTTATCTGGAGCCTGGTGGCCGTCTTACAAAGCAGTTAGAGAAGACGAGCCTTCAGGTGTCTCGGATTGAGTTTTAAAAGGGCAGACTGAGGCCCCCCGCCCATATTCTCTCCAACCACAGCAACAGATTTTAAAAAATTAAAAGCAGAAAAAGCGATAAAAACTAAAATGGGACTTAGGTTTTTTTATGTTAGTGATTCCTTTTCACATTTCAATGAAGGATGACGTGAACCAGCCCAGACCACAGTGCAGAACCAGCGGGTCGGTCATGTTGCCGTAGTGACAGTTTCCTGGTGGAGGACAGGTTGTGCTGGTGGGCGGGGTCAGATGATGGGTTTGCTGCGGTCTGTGGTGTCGGACTTCTTCAGCTTGCCCTTACTGAAGGTCTGGATGGAGCTCAGCAAGGCGGCGCGACCTCCTCCCGCTCCGTCAGAGGAGGACAGAGGAGGAGGAGGGGGACAGGAGGAGGAGTCCAGCATAGGAGGCGGAGGTGGAGGCGGAGGGGGAGGAGCAGTCTGTGCTCCTGGATGAGAGAGAGAAGAAGGAAAGGAGGAAAGTGAGAAAACACATCACATCTGGAGACACTCAGTTTCCCCAGGAGCTGCTTCCACAAAGATGCGTTGAACTGGTCTGATTCACACGAGTCATAGTTTTACTCTTTGCTTCCATTAAGACAGTCAATCCACAGAGGAACTTAATTCGCAGGTAGCTCTAAAAATACAGGTGGCAGCATATCAGCAAAGTAACCGCCATCTGCTGCTCACTATACTCTTGGCTACTGTTAGCTCAGTTAGCTGTGAAGCTAGTGGCCCTACAGCTGACTGAAGTGTCAGCCTCCGAGTGAACACGGCTGGACACCAGACAGGGACTGGACACAGCCTGTGAGACCACCGGAGGCCAGTCTGATGGCAGGGGAAACAGTACGGAGGTGATTTACAGCGGCTCCTATAAGGACCATGACTCTGGGGACGAAAAGACACGGCAGGCGGGGACAGGAGTGAGAAAGAGTCGGGCATCAGCAGCGAGCTAAAACGGTGTGTAGAGTTTGAATATGTCCACATCTCTCTCTGGAAATTGAGGATTTTCTTCGACTTAACCAGAGGTGATTGTGGAAGGATGTACCATGAGTTTTATTTAGTTTATGTCTTGTTAAACTGAAACGTACTTTGTTTTGTTGACGAATTAGACGAAATGCTAAGAGAGCTTGTGAAACTTCATCTACATGAGCCTCACGTCTCTCCAGCGACCCCCTGAGAAGGCGTGCGTCACAGTCTGTTGTAATTAATTGCCTATATATTGTTTTTTAGAAATCATTAGTAAATTATTATCTTTGTGAAACCAGCACCTGCAGACCAGTGTCCAGGCTGAACTCAATCCACCATCAGTTTCAACCCAACGTTGAGTTTAGAGACAACAGTTATTGATGATATAGACACATGTTGGTCAGTATCAAAAAGAAAAGACAAGCCTAAAGTAAATACTTTTGCATTTGGTTATGATAAAGTACTGTGATATTAGTCATCAGGTAGAAATGTTTCATTTGTTTTCAGTATGTGTAACAGCTCTAAAAACTACAGTACCCATAAGTCTCGGTAGCTGTTGCTACGGAGAAGGAATCAAATCAGACTATAATATTCAGATCAAACTGATCCAAAATCCAAACATCAATTTTTCCAACGAGTTCCACAAGACCCATCCTCTAACTTCACAGCTACAGAATCTGAATCTTACAGCAATGCCCTCTGGGACTTGTAGTTGTTTCCCTCTTAAGGGCGTTTTAAATGAGCTACAGCCCCTGTGTTTTCCAGACAAAGTCCTTTTGTACTCGTTTTGTCAGAATCACTTCTGATCAACAGAGTGAACTGATGGTGAATTGAGCCTAAACCTGGTACATCTCTTTCAGTTGTGCCATTCTGCATCCCCAAACTGAATGACACCCAGTGATTACAGGCAGAGAAACTGAATGTTGGGGGAGCTCCAACATGTGAGAGGCCAAAAGCTGTGACTGGAGTCCACAAACTCCACCTTGTGTCTGACTGCATGGGGAATTATCTGCAGCGTAATGAAAGGACATCCGTCAGTCTGACAGATGGTAACCAAACCTGGAGAAACTCCTCACTGCAGGGACAATTAGCCCGATATTTTCTGTTGTTAACACAATACTGAAAATGTAAAATAATAGTTGCTATAACTTATAATTTAACAATTGCAGAACCACTAAAGCCTGCAGTGGTGATGGATTATCTCCAGGATGGCTGTGGAAAAAACTTTCATTACACTTAGCAGCCACAATGTGGCTTAGTGTCTTCGGTCACATCCACAGTTACACCTTCAGTCAGACGTCTGTGATCGGATGTGTCAGATCAGAGCGCAGCTGTGGCCACATTTCAAATCATCACTGTCATCATCACATTTTCCCTGCTATCTGTTGTGAGGATCTTCTCACATGTACAATGTCAGTCACAGAGAGTATTCAGTTTCTGTCGAAGCAGTATTTTTGAGTAAGCTCACTGTCATCAACAGTGCGATGCAACATCTGCTGGTGAATAATACGTTAGAACAACTTGGAAATAGTTCTTGGCTGAGAAGGTCAATGAAATGCTTCGAGTCCTCGTCCTAAAAGAAGAACCAAAAATGCCACTCTTGGAGAATTTTTGGCCAGTTAGGATTGATTTCCTGAGGTTTGATAAATAGGAGCCCAGAACTCCAAAATCATCAACAGTGATGTCACTTAATTATAAACAATTTGTAGTTGATGTGCTCAGAAAACTACAATTAGTACAAAAAGTTTTTTTTTTATCAGGTTGTTTTCAGATCTTTGTGGACAAAGTCTTATCTGAATATTTTTTTTAAAAAGGGCTCTATAAAACTGGGAGGAAAACCTACAGGTGCAAAAGAAAGTGATATTTCACAGATAATAGTGTAGGATAACAGTAATAATCAATGTTCAAAGATCTGACGTCTTCGCTGTGACACCCCGTCCCACACACAGACACAAAGCAGACAAAACAAAACATAAAGAGACATGCAACAACTGAAAAACCGAGCAGGCAGACAGAACTGATCACAATCTCCAATGAGAACAGCAGGTCTGAACCAGGGGGGGGGAGGTGGACTATCTGTGAGAACAGCAGGTCTGAACCAGGGGGGGAGGGTGGACTATCTGTGAGGCCTGGACATCATTGCAGATTGTGATGTTTTTATAAAGATGTACGTACACCGCGTGTCAAGCAGCGACTTGTTTCTTCACTTCAGATCTCAGATTAGGCCTCTCTTCACTGACAGATTTCTAATCTCAGTTACTTTTAAAAAAAAAAAGAAAAAAAAGAAATTCATCTGATTAACAGAGCAGTTTAGTCTAAGAAGCAATGTTGACCATCTTCTAAATTTGTGCTTATAGGTTGAGATGGTTGGATGAGGAATCAGAACAGTGTCACCATCACGTAGTTTGTCCACCAGTGAGCACCATCGAGTTTAGTTTTATGCTGTAAAAATGTCTTGTTGTGTACGTATCTCGTAACAAACGGACATGATACACAATTAAAAACAAAAACTAATCTAAGAGGTCTGTATCAAGATTTACATTTTGTGTTTATGTAAATTAGTATTTTTCAAACTCCCAAATATAGATATTGGTATCGGCCACAAAATCCAATATCGTTGAGGCGATGTTTTCAATGTTTAGTGTCGAGATTGCTGACAGCAAAACCCTGGCTGAACTTTTTTTAATTAAGTCAAGGGGATAAGGCCACAAATGATCCTCCCTGAAGGTCAGTAAGGACATTTATACTGCCGTCCTTTTAATCCAAAATCATATCTCGCATGAAATCAAGTTTTTTAAAAAGTGGTTTCGAACATCCTTGAGAAGTTTCAGTCATGTTTTAGAGCTTTACACAGCGCAGAGACGGCCCTCCTCGAGGTAACTATTGACCTTCTTTTAGCAGCCAACAGGGGGCAGAGCACAAGTTTAATTCTTTTAGACCTCAGCGCAGCTTTTGACAAACAAGACTATGTCATTTTAATTAACCGTCTCGAATCCTGAGTTGGCATCAATGGCAATTGGTTTATTCTGGCCTTTTATAAAGATCATACTCAGTCAACGTGAGTAATTACTCATCTTCTACAACTCACATTAACTGGTTTATACCACAAGGTTCAATGTTTTGTTTTCTATCTAAATGCTTCCACCTGGCCAAATCATCCAGCATCATAAATCTTTTGATTGCTGTGCGGATGACACAAAGCTGTTGGGTGGCACGAAATTATCTTCAACTCAATGACTCGAAACCAGAAATCATCTTGTTAGTCGCCCAAAGTCAAACACCAGGCTCATTGAGAGTAGCCGAGGTCACTTGTCTGCTAATGTAAAGCCTGCTGCCAGAGATCTGGGAATATTATTTGATTCAGATCTAAGCTTTGAAGCACAGATCAAACAAACTGTCCTGCTGCTTCCTTCAAATAGGAACCATCTCCAGAATTAAACCAATGCTTTCAGACACTAACAAAAGTTATTTACGCACTCATTTTCTCCAGACTTGATTACCGTAACTCCCTCCCCTCTCTGGCATAAACCAAAAGCCAACTAGTTCAGAACGCAGCAGTTGGACTTCTTATTGGTTCTAACAGACGACATCACATTACACCAATCCTGGCTTCTCTCCAATGGCTCCCTGTTCAGTTCAGAATTGATTTGAAGATTTTATTGATCTCTTTTTAAAGCTCGTCTGGGTCTGGTCTGGCCCCAAGTTACGTAATATAAATATCTAATATCTAAAAGTGATTTTGCCATCAGGGTCCCTTCGGCTTTGGAACAACATGCCGGAGGAGCTAAAGCAGAATCAAGACTTCTTAAAACACATTTTTATAGACTTGATTTTATGTTATGATGTCTTTTTATTTATTCTTTTTTATTTGTTTATTGCATGTGTCAATATTTATTATTCATTATTATTCTTTTTATGTATTTATGTATTTATTTGCTCTTATATGATGTTGTCTATTATATTATATTATATTATATTTTGTGTTTTGCATTTAGCAGCTTTTGTCTTCTTGTTTTAACTTTATCTTAACCTTTTGTTTTTCCGGTTCTCTTTGCCTTTCTGTTGTTATATTACCTTCCTGAGTATCCTGCTTTTGTTTTGCCAAAGCACTTTGTAAAGGCTGTTTTTAAATGTGCTAAATGAATAAAGTTATTATTATTATTATATTACTACTTCTACCCCTTCTCCAGACCTGAAGAACTCTGGGTTTCAGGGCCGGCACATTAGTATACAGACAGCTCTACTTTTAACCCGTGATGCTGTCTGCACTGGATCCATATTGGCTCTTGATCCCGCTCCATTTATTAATTCAGTTTCTTCCTTTAACTCCATTTTTTTCATGACTTGAGATCAGAAGCGAGAGGCAGACCTCTGAGACCTGGAGCTTGCTGGGAAGCCAAGGGTGTACATCAGCTTTAAAAAACCACCAGAGACCTTCATCATCATCACTGACATTATAAATCGACATTTTACTTTACCCAACGACACGGTCAGAATGGAGCATGCTCTATGGTGGAGACGGCATGGGAAGAAGAGAGAGAGGGGAGACGACAGTTATCTGTTCAGTGGACCAATCAGCATTTACACAGTAAATCACCAGATCAAAGAGGGGAGGAGAAGAGAGGAGAGGAAATAAGGTGAGGAAAGGAGACACTAATACCAGGGTAGGAAACTGATGTTCGCGTCAGCATGTTGTGAAAAGATAGTTCTGGTTATATTCTGTATTTATCTTACTGACAATAATTTGATGGTGTTGATGAAGGAGTTGATCAGACAGGACTGTTGGGGTATGTGTTACACCGCCATAGAGCTCTACTGTTAAAACCACATCGTACACTGCACGCACACCAAACACTCACTAGAGAACAAAATGTGTGTTAACCCTGAAAATAGTCGCCCAGAGTGAACAATTTCCTCCTGTTTGCTAAAAGCTACAGTGTTCAGCTAGAAATCGATGAGCCTTTTTAAAATTGATATACTGTGTTTGTAAGTTGTTTGATAGATTTACATCTTCAGTATAAAAATAATACGCTTAAACCTGCAGTGTGAAACTTGTGTCTCCCTCTTCTGGCAGTGAAAGTAATTACACAAACAATGGCGACATGCATGCTTGAGCTCCGACATACTTCCAGTTCCTGAAAACCCAATCTTTATTAAAACACGTTGCTACCGGTGCGTCAGCGCGGGGAAAGTCGCAACCAACACCGGTTTAAAAACTCTGGTATACTGCGAAACACAAAGAGATTTATCTGGCGGTGATCTGCTTAATCTGAACTCTTTTGACAAGGACTTGAAGGTGACGGACGTTCATTTATATGAAAAAAGTCCTGAATTCCTGGTTTGAGTCTGAGAGCGAAAGAGCTGGGAAGCCAATCAAGAATTGAGAGATGGACTAACACAGGGTGGGATTCCATGGGATTTGTTGTCAATAAGA
Organism: Hollardia meadi; assembly: GCA_037974645.1. NCBI lineage: Eukaryota > Metazoa > Chordata > Actinopteri > Tetraodontiformes > Triacanthodidae > Hollardia > Hollardia meadi. The sequence continues at coordinate 40,200 of JBBPCS010000359.1, forward strand.
AAAATTAAGAATATAACCAGACACATACTTTATTAAATAAAATCAAACATCAGTGTTTCCCATCCTGCGTCCAGCTAGCTAGAGACAGAACAAAGTATAATAAGACACAGTGCTATACTAAAGACAGATACCTGTCTGAAAACCAGGTAATCACATGACGAGAGAAGAGGTGAAGAGACAGACAGACAGATCAAGTCAAGTCAAACAGTTAGTCTTCATATCACACATGCACATTTCAGAGTAAAACCTCTCAGCAGCGTGCCGAGACAAACCGCGGCCTCAGCAGGTTCTCACCACAAGGGGGAGCTACACAGTCTGTCTGATGCTTTTCCAGAGAGACAGACGGGAGGACAGAAAAACAGACTGACAGTTGAACAGACTGATGAGAGGACATACATACATACATAGAGACAGACAGACAGACCTGTGGTGGGTGGAGGGGTGGGGGAGGAGGGGCACGTGGGAGGGGAACTGGCTCCAGAACCTGAAAGCAGACAGAAAAAAACAGACGAATTAATCACCACCAGTTACTTCGGAATGTTTTTTAGAGTGGGTCCGCATCTCCTGACGTGAGAGTCAGACAGTCTTTATTGTCACAGGCGGGAGATTAGCTTTAAAAGCCTGCACCTGTTCATGTCTCGGATGAAAAACATACAGGCAATACTATGATTAGGTTTAAACGCATTGCGCGCACAGAAAAACACTGGTTAGCCTAACACCTAACATCATAACAAGCTAATACTGTACCTAGCTCTCTACTATGCTAACTACAGCCTACCAGCTGACCAACTGAGTCTTTTTTAATGATAAACACACAGCCGACTTGGCTAATTAGCTAATTGGCTAACTTCTTTGGGTTGTTGCTATGCTGTAAATCCTATCAGACTAACCAAATAAACACTTTAAACACCAGGCAAGTACTCAGGTAACCAAAACAATACCTAACAGGCCAAAGAGCCAATTAATCAGCTTTAGCTAGTTTGTAAGGACAAAGCACTTGCTAGCTGGCTAACTAAATAGCTGATGAGGTGAAGCAGCAGTGACCTACCAGAGTTATTGTTGTTTCTGACGGAGACATCTTCCTCATTTTCATATGCCGACTGTCTGGACTTCTGCACAGACAAAAACATTATCTTTGAGACTTCAGTGATAGTTCACTATAGCTAACATGCATCCCTTTGCTTCTTGTATAGCCTCCTTGTGGAGTCGAAGTCTGAAAACAACATATCCCATGAGTCTTAGTCACACACTGTTAAAGTTTATTTTGAGCTGTAGTTATTGAATGTTTTTAAAATAATCCGCTTTATTGTGAAATTGCCACGAGGTTTCATGAGAGGTTGTTGTGTGTGCGAGTCTGTTGCCCACCTTCCTCGCCAGAATCTTCCTCCTCTTCTTCTCCTCCTCCGAGCCGTGGTGAGACTGAGCTCTGGTCAGCCTCCTGTGCTGGTGGAGCTACAATCCAACATTCATGCACAACATTAATTCATCCATACGAACAGCAAAGCTGCATTTTGCAACTTTTTCATAAAACCTGCACTGAAAACTGCACACATCACTGTTAAAGAGAGAAATCAAGATGCTTTCACGATGCCCACAGACGAGTACAACCAAAAATGTAATGAATGTAGTGATTTCAAATCATTTTCAACCTTTATTCAATTGAATACAGTGCAAATACTAGTGTTCAAACTGATTATTATTACAAACTGATTACTTCATTGTTTTTTGTAAATATACTGAATATTAGTCTAGTACCTGAACTATTCTAATCTGAAGCCACGCTGTTGTAAGGCGTGCAGAATGTGGCTTTGCATTGTCCTGCTGGAATAAGCAGGGACGTCCCTGAAAAAGACGTCGTCTGGATGGCAGCATATGTTCTAAAACCTGAATGTACCTTTCAGCATTAATGGTGCCGTCACAGATGTGCAAGTTACCCATGCCATGGGCACCAACACACCCCCATACACTCACCACCATCCTTTAAAGAATCATCTCGGTTTTTAAAGCAGTGCATTATCACATCTCATCTCAATTTCCTTTTGGAAACAGTTTTGTAAATGGTAAATGGCAGCATTTATAAAGCACTTATAATTTGCCTCTCATTCACACAGAGACACCAAGCAGCGAGCTCCCATGCAAGGTGCTGGTCTGACCATGAGGGGCAATTTGAGTCTTGCCCAAGAACATTCAAAATGTGCACAGGAGGAGGTGGGGAGGACCTACTCTACCTCCTGAGTAACAGCTGCACAAAGCCAGTGACAGAGGTTAATGACAGTAAGATGTTTGATTGAAAGCTGTATAATCTACACGACTGCTGTTGTTGGCCTGCTAACCATGCTAGCTCCAGCAGTTAATGGCTATGTTTTGTCCTGCCTGCTTTTTCCCTCAGGTACAGAGGCTATCAGACTGTCGCCTCTAGAGGAACAAAATGGTATTATGAGATAGTACGAGCCGGGGCTAACTGGTTAGCACGCTAACTCCAGTAGATATCTCTGCAACACAACACATAGACATCTTTGACATAAAGTCAACACAGCCGTTTCTTCACATTCTGTTGATAATGTTGATTTTTTTTTTTGAACATTTTAAACTAAACTTATGGCCATATCTTACACGTTGCACCTTTAAGAGGTAACCACCAATAGGATTGCTGTAATATAATGAGACACCTTGTTCAATCCAGCATGTCTCCGGATAAAGAATCTCATTAATGACTCATTTTGACCTCTAAGAGATTAGAAGATATGAAAGTTGCTGCTGCTGCTTTCACTTGGAGTTTCAGAGAGAAATATAATGCTGCTTTCCTCCAGTGGCCTTTGCAGGAAGAACAGCTTCAGACAATTCCACCTTGTTGTCAGCACAGAGGTTTTGTGTTTGAAACATGAAAAGATTGCGGGGAACTAAGATGCTTAAATTCCTCTCTGCAACAAGTATCAGATACAGCTTATCTGGAAGGTCACTGATTTAAAATATAGAGATGTGGGGATTGTTGATGTACCCTTGAGGAATGGACATGACATGCTGAGCGGTATAAAAGAAAAATATAAAATGAGACTAGTGACGCACCACTCTCTGCTCCTCCTGCAGCCTCCTCTCCAGACTCTCCTTTGCCGTCTTCAGCGCCTCTTTTAGCCTGCTGGGAACCTGGAGGAGCGGAGAGGGATTAGTCAGATGTTTGCTATTTTTTTCTTTTTCTCTTCTGGTTTCTTTAATCAGAGTAAATACACAGACAAACCCTGTAAGTGAATGGACAAACTCTCTGAACGTACTTTCAAACTGAGCCTCTCACCTTGATCTGGGGTTTTTCTGAGTGTTGGAGATGGACGTCACTGAAGAGCCTGCAAAACACAAACTGTGACTCATCAGCAAGAAAAAAAGATGACGTTCTGGTTCCTATTTCAAATTACAGACATTGGTTTATATTAAGCGGAATAATACGTCTGTCAGCTTTTTCTTGTATGGATGTATGACACTGACATTTTCTTTAGGTTAATGAGGAATGTATCATTTAAGCTTTTCCTGTGGATTCTTATCCGACATGTTCAGAATTAGAATTAGCTGGCTGGAGCACACACGCAACATAACTGTAATGTGTATCATTGTTCATTTCAAACAACAGGACAGTGTCTAAAACAGGGGAACTCACGGTGTCTGCATCAGCTCCGACACTGTTGGCATCCCGCTCTTACAGGCTTCTGTGGACAGAATGGACTGCAGCACTGACACTGAACACACACACACACGCACACACAATAAATCAACTGATCACACTGGGAATAATGCAAGCACTTTGGGACATTTCAGGAAAGTTGACGTTTCAGGTCCAGATATCAAAAACATCCAGAGGTCCACAGAAGACACACAAGATCATCTGTGTGTGTACATTTTAATCTGTGTGTGTGTGTGTGTGTGTGTGTGTGTGTGTGTGTGTGTGTGTAAATATACCGACCCACAGCAGTGTAGGGGACAGCGGGGTATTGATCGAGGGGGACGATGTCAGGCGGTCGGCCATACGTCATCTCATACAGTAAATGTCCAAAGCAGAAGACGTCGATGCTCTCTGTGGACTGCAGATATATATATATATATATATATATATATATACACACACACACACACACACACACCATAAACTTTCAAATAACAAAGTGTGTTAGTACATTTACAAATCACTCGGCACATAGAATCTGGAGGATTTTTAAGATATTATTCATGGCAACGCAGGCTAATTTATCCAAACACATTTCTTTGAAATCTAATTGTTTAACTTAACAGATATCAATATAAAGTAAATTAAAATATGTGATATGGATGAAACACCCTGTGAGTCAATATGTGTTAATTTGATGAAAAGAATTTTACGTGTAGACACAAATCCATAATATTTGACAATCAAACTCAGTTTTTACGCACATTGATCTTCCTGAGTTGGGTGAAGGCGGGTCGCAGCGCTGAGGGAACTCCCAGCATGCCGTTCTCTACGTCCATCAGTCGACACACGCCGTCGTCCACAATCACGTTGGACGCATGCAGGTGGCCAAAAAATAGACCGCCATCATGGAGGAGCTTCAGGCCCTGCGCACACAAACACAAATATACAATATAAGGCATATGTAAGGTATAAAAATATAATAACACAGTATAATAGGACTATAAAATGGAATAGATGAAGAAACAGTATGTAAATAGCAAAAAACAGCTAAAACAGCAGGGATAAGGTGCAAATGTATATAAGGTATAGAAATATAGAAAGAGAATGTGGTAGAAATAAAGAGTAAAAAGCAATAAAGTATAGCAGAAAACAAAGATGTGTGTGTGTGTGTGTGTGTGTGTGTGTGTGTGTGTACCTCCAGGATCTGACGGCCGTACTGTTTGAGGTGCTGCAGTTCGAGACCCTGACTCTTCTTCGGGTTACAGTACTTCTTCAGGTAACTCTCTCGGGGCTTCGCCTGGAGGGAGGAGAGAGACAGAGTCAACAGGTTTCTGTGGAACTACTTTCAGTTCAGTGATGGGGGGGTCAGATGCTGTTCAGCCATCCACAAGCACTTTGGTTGAAACATACTGGTGGTTGTCAGAGTGGATTCTAGTGGGCCGCGGAGGCAGTGGTTAGATTTTCTTCTTTTTAAAAAAATTTTTTTAATTTATTTATCTTCTGGAAAATTAGTATTTTTATATCTAAATGTGCTCAAAAATTCACAAATAAAAAACGTCAAATTCTCTCAGATGCAGGGACACGAAACGGATCGTTTTTTGAAATGACCACAAACCATTGTGACAGTCACAACATCAAATACAAGAAACTAATTAAAAGGAACTTTAAATGCTCCTCTGTGCTTTAGCCCAAGTGTCTCACTGAGTATAAGCAGAATATTTTGGTCATTACAAGTGACTGTAGCATAACACATACACTGATCAGCCACAACATTAAAACCACTGACAGTTGAAATGAAAACATTGATCATCTGGCTACAGTTCAAAATTCTGCTGGGAAACCCTGGATCCTGGCATTCATGTGGATGCCACTTGACACCTGGCCTCAAAATGCCCCAGATCCAAATCACATTGAGCTACATGGGACGTGCCTGAAAAATTACGATCCATGCAGTGCTGTTGGCATGAGGGGGTTTGTTTTGTCTGAAACAATGTTTGGGTGGGTTTTATGGGTCAAAGAACATCCACATGAATACCAGGACCCAGTTTACCACTAGAACATTAGTGGTTTTAATGTTGTGGCTGATCAGTGTATTTAGAGCCCAGGGGCCATATTACAGAAACTTCCTAACTTGCAGATCCTATCTTAAATGTTTGGTAACCAGACGTAACTACAGTTAGGACCTGATTTAGGAAAAAAAAGTCATTACAAACGAACATTTCCTAAGTCAATGTTCCTTTTTTAACTTGAGAAAGGAAACGTGTATTACACAAGCATCATAACTTCCCAAAACCTTAAATAAACCCTCTCTTTAGGATAACTCTTCAGCTAACCGTCACTTTTCCTCCAGATAGTGTCAGCTGACTTGTTTAATCCATATGGCTGCTATTTTATTGCTTTTTCAACATGAACAAAGTTCATTTATTCACAGAGGCTTCTGGCAGACCCTGACGATGTGTTTCGGTTTGATGACAAAACGCTCAGGCGACATGGGGCTCTCCCAGCTGTGGTTCAGCTTGTCAGCTCGGCTATCTCAGCCCACTATGTCATACAATTTAACTGAGGTGTCTGTCTGTTACATACAGTTTCTAGGAGGCGACCTCTGACTCGTCTGTCTTACCTTTAAATGGGCGTCGTTGTTTTTGCACCATGTTTCAATGTTTTTCAGTTTGTTTTCAATGGGGTGAGATGAGAAAAGTAGTGTTGGTTGCTAGGTAACATTAAAGACATTAAAGTCGATAAGAGATGTTGGATTGACTATTTAGGATTTCCTAACCTGAGATGAGATAGGATGAGGTAAGATAAGATAGGTTATAGATTTGCTTCTGTAACACCAATTGGGAAAAATCATATCTTAGATTCTTGCTACCTTAACTTAAGATTTAAGATAGGAGGTTTCTGTAATATGGCGTTTATTTTTTCTCCTTATTTCATCATGTCATGCTTTTTTATGACTTATATGGGAAGGTGTTCCTTGGAAACTTCTTAACAATTAGAAGTGGATTAAAACACACACACACACACACACACACACACACACACACACACACACACACACACACACACACACACACAC
>JBBPCS010000359.1:57904-72316 GCA_037974645.1 Hollardia meadi
TCCATTGTGGCGGTGTACAGAGGCAAAATTACAAAAATTGTGTCACTGTCCAAATACTTATGGACCTAACTGTATGTCGGAACCTATGGCGTCATTTGGCATTTCAACAGTGTTTGTGTAATTACTCTCCCAGCAGAAGTTCCGCACTGCAGGTTTAACACCACCAACCTGAATAAGTATAAAATTTATGGATCAGGAAAAGTGTCAAAGTTTTCAAATGAGCAAAATGTTTCAGTCTCGCTAGAACCTGCCTCTGCGGATGTACAGTGAATGCTGAGGTGCAATGACAAATCTTAGAACACACTGCAGATTCACTGTTTCATCACACTGACCACATTATTAGGAACGAGCTGAGTGTTGCAGCTTCCGCTGTTAATGTTGCAAGAAAGCCCGTCAAGTTCAATGAACGTCATCATCTTCAGTGTCTACATTTATTTCTCACAGTGACAGAGTGACATGACATCTTTTCTTCTTTGTGTGGATGAACACAGTGTGGATTTTTCTTCTCTGTCCATATTTAGAGAAGACGACAATGATGGCATCATGTGTTGAACTGAGGGTTTTCTTACAGTCAAAATAATTATTAAAAAAACAGCACAATGCTCTGTGGAAGCTGGTCCAAGGTGCTACATGAAGTGGAGGCTAAGATTAGCAAGCCTGCTCTTTATTAGATTTGGAAAAGTCACACAGGGTTATGTTAAAATAAACAGTGTGATCTTACAACTTTCCATGTTATACTTATAGTGCTGGAGCTGACTAGCTATACATTGCAATACAAGAACCATGTTTCTTTATTTCCATTTCTTCATGGACTAACCAATGCTGACAGTCTTTTTGCCTGACTCAGCTTTTGCCCCAGGCTTTTAGCACTCTATCACGTTTGTAGCCATGAAATGCATATTCAAAACCTCTTTACAGGTTTGAGTTTTAAAATAAGTTAAGCTCTAAACATTAAAAAGTCAGCTGGAAATTATATTTTCAACCAACTCACGGAGCTAGCATTTACTTAATTAGCTAGTAGGGATTGACCGATTATGTTTTTTTCACAGTTTATACAAATTATTAGGAATCAGGCAGACCAATAACCAATATTTGAACCGATAAACATTTGTAGTAAAATTTAAAATAGTCTCAAAATTTAAAATAAACTGTGATTGAATTTACACACTTATAATAGAGGAATATATATAATACAGTAATACACACAGTACTGTACACTATCCACTACATTATGGAGGCTAATTTTGTACTTTTTACTCCACTTCATCTATTTTATAACTTTAATTTCTAGCTACTTTGTAGATTTAAATTATTAATACTATTTTGAACAGTTATTTTAAATTAATTCTATTGGCAATCGTACAAAACAATTGATACTGAGAAATAAAAAAATGTAAAAAAAAATCGAATCTGATAATTGTCGAGGCCAATAAGAAGCCTGTCCCTTTTGGCTAGCGTGCTAAAGTTAATAAAATGTGTTAGTGACAGTTGTCATTTCAGCTGACAAAATTGATGGTCGCCCAGAGCAAATTGAGAAGCCTATTTTTATCTACAGCACCTCTGTGAAGGAGCTTTTGTTCGGAAAACTACTAAGAATTTTGATGGCTAGTCTGCCACCATTATCATTGTGTACGGCGTAGAAAACTGCAAGAAACTGCATTTATGCGAGACACGAAAGCTTGACAGGCGGTCAATTAAGCATGAATGAAAATTTTGGCATTCGCTCTGATTTGATGTGGTCTTAGTGGTGCAGTTAGCCTTCTTAGTGTAATGTTCTTCATGTGTATCATAGGTGCGGGGCTGAGCGGCCGTCAGATGCATCGTACACAGGGCGTGTTCAACCACACAGAGGACTATGTGCTGCTGCCAGATGAGCGCACCATCAGCCTGTGCTGCTGGGACTCGCGCACTGCCGAGAGGAAAAACCTGCTGTCTCTGGGACACAACAACATCGTGCGCTGCATCGTCCACTCGCCCACCAATCCCGGCTTCATGACCTGCAGCGACGACTTCAGGGCCCGCTTCTGGTACCGCCGCACCACAACAGACTGAGACACATCCAGCTCAAATGTTTCTTCCCTGCCTCCTCTCCTTCATCACCTCATATCCTCTTACTTAGAACCAGACAGGATGTTGGGCTCTGCTGTCTCCATGACCTCACCACTTTTTTTTCATCTGTGATGCCTTTCATTTTTATTTCATTTCAAACTGTGCAGCAGAATCTGTGGGACGGTAGTTGAGATTTAAAAAAAAAAGTTGTCATTGCACCATCTTAAAGGGACAGTGCACCCCCAAAAAAAATCAAAAATGCATATTTTCCCCCTTACCTGTAGTGCTATTATCCATCTAGATTGTTTTGGTGTGAGTTTTGGAGACACTGGCTGTAGAGATGTCTGCTGTCTCTCAAAAGAAATACATTTGAAAAGCTCAACAGCCTTCTTTGTCTCTTTCCAGAAATCCGCTTACTCAAGATAATTAGCAGACCTTGTTGCGAGCAGTTTCATGTAGGAACTATTTTCTTTCTGCATCACCATGCAGAAGGTAGCGTGCATCTATTCAATGATGAGTAAGCTAACTGAGTTAGCTAATATTACACCTGGGTTGTAACAAGCATGAGCCTTTCGTCCATGAGTAGATGCACGCTTCCTTCTGCGCAGTGATACAAAAAGAAAATAGTTCCTCCATGAAACTGCTCACAACAAGGTCTGTGGATTATCTTGAGTAACCGGGTCATGATTTCTGGAAAGAGACATTGTTGTTGAGTTTTTCAAATGAATTTTTTGCAAAGTGCCATCTAATTCCATTATATTGGGGAGAAGGCAGACATCCAAACCAATCTAGATGGATAGATGGCACTACAGGTAAGAGGAAAAATATGCAATTTTAAATTTTGGGGCAAAGTGTCCCTTTGAGGGTGAAGAATGAGAGTATGTCTTCTCTTTTTTATTGTATATTTGTGAACTGAACTTTTGTTTTATCAAATTGAAAGACTGACCTTTTTAAAACCTCTTTGACTGTTTGGAAACTTTAGTTGTAACTCCTCAAATTTCACAGTTGTAGGTAGTAAGTGACAGCAGAGGGGGTTCATTGTCTCCTTCCAATTTTATGTTTTATCGATGTCCTTTGTTGTTAATTCAAATTTTTATTAAACAATTATTTGAAACCAGCCTCTTCTTTGAATTTGACTGTGAAAAGTTCCCCCCTCAGAAGTCTTAACCAAAGCTCTGGATTTGCATCTCCTCTCTGGCTTGCACCCTCAGACTGGAAGGTCACCCTGCAATCACTCCTCTGCATTCCCCAACCCCCCCAACCCAGCTCTCCCAGACGCTGCTGTCTGTGTTGTCCAGACAACAATGAATAAAGCCACAAGAATTTTTGCTTCAAACAACCCCCCCACTCCCAAAACCTGCCTCATAAATCCATGACAAATGGGTCAATATGTCAAATTTATAAAGAAAGAGGAAGCAAATTAAAACATGAAGCCAAAAATCCCTCAGTTGGAAAAGTAAACTAGACAAGCGATGTACTTCTGCTTTACCAGAAAGATGGAAGGAAAAGAGTAGGGTGACATGAAGCTGAGGGAAATAAAAAAAAAACAGTGGTGGGGTTGGGCAGCTCTAGAGAAGGGGGGGATGTCTCTCTGGCCAATGGGGCTGTGGGGAAAGCAGCTCTATCAATCGACATGGACTCACTTTCCCCGCCCAGAGTGTAAAACAGTCTGGCTCTCAGTGACAGCTCAGACAATATGCTTGTGAGACACACAGGAGGAGTAAATCCCCAAGAGTTTTCACACACACTCATGGTTGCGATGGTTCACTGAAAACTGACCCTCTTGCTGACGGGACTTATTTCTCTGTGCGGACCCTGAACACGGCGGCTGAACAAACATGGTGAGCACTGCAGCCGCTCAACTACATTTGACTTTAATATGATACATTTAAAACAACTCTGTCAGCTTACTTTGAATGATTTTATAATCTGAGAATTCTACTGTGGTCTCTTTGGTATATCCACTCTGTTGTGCACTGTTGCTTCTCCAGAGGAATGTCCCTGTAGACCACCTGCTTGGATTTCACTTTAACTTGCGGTGTCAGCTACCGCCTATTTCTACACACAGCCCCTCTGACCTGCTCTACTGTAGGCTGTAACCTGAGAGGGCAGCAGAGCTGAGAGTGAAACTTTACGAGCCTCATTAACACACAGGTCTTTAGAAGTGAGATTATCAACTCATGCTGCTCAGAAACAGATAAATGGGACATTCGGCAGATGTTTAATTTCTTAAATTTTGCACTTTGAACATGTGAATCTGTGCATCCATAATGTGGTTTATAAGTGTGTCACTTGTACATGTTAATCTCAGCATTCAGACAGCTGATCACACCGCCTGCATGTTTGTTTCTGAGCTCTTTGTGCACATTTGTTGCTGTGCTCTGTGTGGACTTGTTTGGGGGATCTGCTGAGTGAACCTTCTGTGACTGGTCTGGCTCCCATACATCTGTCGAGCTTGATGCCTCTTTAAAAACTGGCCTGTCACTGATTGGCCTGGATGTTGCAAACAAAAATCTGTGTTGAATTTGATTAATTATAGTTGGTGGATTTTTTTTTCTGAGTCTGTTTGCAGCATAACCAAGAAATCATCAATGTATTTGCACCGTTTTGTCTCTACAAGTCATTGTTTGTTGAAGGACCTCCAGAGTAACTAAATGGGACTGCAAGGTGGCCAGCAGCAGATGGAGAAAAGATTCAGCGTAGAACATCCAGAGTAACAGAGAATATCTGTCTCTTTTTTCACTTTTGTTCAGTCCTTGTTATTTATGGAATAACTGCACGGCACTAGTTGCACTTCAGTGAATTTTTCTCTCAGATTGTGGCCTACCAGCCCAGTCATTGTTCGGTTTGTTTAAAAAGCCTCAACATGATTAATGTAATACTAAAGCCCAGGTCCTATCTGTCATATCTGTTGCTCACAGTAGAGGGAAAGGATATACATCATCCTGACATTTTCCCATGCAAAACCACAACTGAACTCATCTTATTTATCGCCTCTTTAAAAGAAGAAGAAGAAAAAAAACGGACCAGTTTGGTTGATGACTAAATGCCAGTTTAAGCAATCTCGTTTCCGTTCTATAAAGTTGTTTCGTATTGGAATGTATTTCTGTTTTAGTTCACAGAGCTATTTTTGGGATGCCTCGTGTGCTGTGTTGTCCGTTTTTATCATTTGAGAGTAGGAGTCAGTCATGAGGGCTTAAACAGCAGGAGGTTGGCATGGAGAAGTGGCACCATCCCCTTCACATCCATCTGTCTTTTATGTTATCCGGCTACTGTATAACTAACTGGATTATTGATCTACCCCATTGTTTATCATGTCAGCCAAAAATGTTTGTGGATATACATGCCAAGTGTGCTACGGGTTCCTGAATAAACTCCCCAAAGCATGAAAACCAAATTAATGACAATGGTTAATAGACCGAGACTTGCTGTGACTCTGACGATGTTTGAAGCTAATAATAAATGGATCATACCTATTGCAATGTTATTGTTTGCAACAGCACTGGGCTTTCCACAACCATTCATGCTTAGAAGATGGGGGTGTCAGGTGTGTTTTTTAGTGGGAGGTTAAGCTGAAAAGCAGGGCTGAGACTCCTTTTTAAAGCTGCTCTAACCAATATTTTTATAGAAACAATCAATAAAATGATTGTGTCATTTGAAAGGTGTCGCTCGTCGCTACAAACCCACAGAGAATTATCACAATTTTCCCTTTTGACAACATTTCAGCTAAGTTTCTTGGTTTTACAGTCCACATCTTTAATGTTGTGGTTAGGTCTAACCGCTCTCATGAGCATCGTGTCCAGCCACAGCAGACGGTTGCTTTCAGTGAATAGAAGCTGTAGTAAACCCACTGCCCGGCACCAAACAGCATAAAGTTAGCAACTAGCTTTTAAAGAAGTGGAGCATTTGGCAGCTCGCTTGGTGAGACCAAAACGGAGCTAAAAGAAGAATGAATATTGGACTTAGATTCAACAGGTGGACCCAAACATGAGTCCCAGTCTTGTTTTACCTCGGTTTCTATCACTCTCCTTCTTTGCCTCTTCCTGTTTGGGTTCCGCAATGGCCTTTGTCCCTTAAATCAAACTAATCCAGCCCAGTGGCAACATGAATAGCATAGTGAAAGCGAGGCTTACAGGGCACTAATCTAAAGGCAGATAGGTGTCATTTTTCTTTAGCCATTACTCTGTGCAATATATATTTACTTCATAGTGATAAGTTAAAGCAAAAAAAGTTGTCTATTGCCCTGGTGGCGAAAACAAATCAGCGCCTATTCTGTAAAGCAATCTCCAATTGTGATTTTAAAGATGTCCTGTGGAGTAAACAAACTCGTGTTTACATTTCATGTAGATGTCACTAAAAGGCACAACTTTTTTGTGACATCTACATTAAAGTGACAAGGAAGGACAAGGAAAAGGGTGGGGATTTTTTTTTTCATTAAAAAACACACAACAATAGGGTAAGTGGGATGTGTGGTTGGTATAGGGTTTCCCAGTGGGGATGGGGGTGCTGGGCTTGCTCTGGGCCCCAAGGTGTCTCTCCCTTCTGTGACCTACTCCTGCTGGGGCCTCGCTAGCAATCCACCAGATCCTCCCTTAGTAAGGACCCTTGAGTCCTCCCCCAAAGCCAATCACGCTGCCTTGTGATGTGTACCCAGTTTGGGGAATTAACTGTTATTGTGTTTTTGTACAACGGACCTTCATATGGCAAAATATCATATACAACAAACCCAAGACCAATTTTGTTTTCTTATATTAGAACACAAGAACTTCAACAATTTTTTTTACATTAATATATAACAATAACTACTATATTTTTGTGTGCATTGAAACATTTTGTAGAGAGAGTCATTCATAAAAAAATTCTGAAATACATTTGTGAATCCTTCTGTGTGCATTCCTTAATATTGTCCATTGTGTATTGTTTATTGTCTTATGTGTAGTGTCTTGTAAGCCCATGCGGGCTGGGCACAAAAATAAATCAAATTAAAATCAAATCAAATATTGAGACTGGTCTTACTCCATAGAATCTACCCATAGTACATTTTTAAAAACAAGCATTCTATGATGCACATGGAATGCTGAGCTCATGATTCACAATGTAGAATGGAATGCTTAGGCTATAAGAGTTCAATTTCTTCATTTGAAAACACAAAACCAGAGAGTTGTCAAACCAAAGAGAAGACACATTAAGACCCAAAGCAACACAGAGCTGGATGGTGGTCGGGACTTTGCAGGGATTAGGCCCATCCAGGGCAAGTCCAATTTTCACCCCAAGAAAGGCAAAGTCAGATATCTGATGGAGGAGAACGCTGCTCTCAAAGCCCAGCTGGAAGACTGCCATTTCCAGCAGCACTTGTTTCACTGCGGATGGGTAGCTGCGGACAGAAAGAGCCAATATTTAATGGCCCAGCTGGAAGAAGCTCACAGAACCTACAAACAATCTACTCCAGGAGCTGAGGCAGCAATTAAAGAGCTCAAATACCAACTGGAACAAGCTCGCAGTAAGGAGACCAGGTCATATGACGAGGAGATTCAGAGGCTCAAAGTTGAGTTGGGTGAGGCTCACATTGAAAGAATCAATGCTGTTAACAGATTGCTTCATGCTGATAAGATCATGGCCAGCCTGAATCTCAAACTGGATGAGACTAACAAGCAGCGGCAGCAAAACAGCAACCTTGTTGCAGACCAGTGTGAGGAGGATCCAACCTGGTGTGCAAAGGCTTCCCAGACAGACGTGGCAGAACTGAGTCCTGGTAATGAGAGGAAAGCTGTTTCAAAGAACGACTGGTGCCGGGAGCAACAGCAGCACACTGAGAAGATAGAGAAGCTCCAGCAGCAGCAGCAGCAGCTCATAGAGGCTCAGAAAGACCTGGAGCAGCCAGCTGCTAAACACAAGGAGGACCAAGACATTCTCCACTGTGAAACTGAGGAGCTCAGAGCTAAAGTGTGCACAAATGAGGCCCTTAAAAAAAAGAATGAGGTGCAGGCTGGAAGAGGAGGTTCAGAAACCTGAAGCCTCCCACCTTGTTCAGCTGGAGCAGCAAGAGGAGAACACCAAGCTCATCACTGCACCGAAAACAGCAGAGGAGAAAGCCGCACTTCAGCAGACATTGCAGAACAAAGAGAAGTGGACTCAAATGAAAACCACCATGGAGACCAGGCTGGATGGAGTTGAGGCCATGATGAAGAAAGCGTCAGACAAAAAGTCCAAAAAGAAGAGATGTTGGCTGGTCCGATTGTTCACTTGTCTGGCACCAGCTGAAGGGACTGCAGAACATGTCTCTTGATGTAATGCTGCATATTATCCATCAAATAAAAAAAACCCAAAAACTGCAAAACACTGCATTGTGTTTATCCTTGTATCAACACAAATATATCAATTTACATCTTTTTGAAAATTTTGAAACACGTTTTATTACATGTCAGTTTGATAGTCAGCAGTCTTCGAGTTCACTTGACCTTGGAGACAGATGTTTGACAAAAACCTAAGATCAGTGTCTACTAATTAGTTGTTCCAGGTCTTCTTCTTGTGGTCTGTTCAGTTGTCATGATGCGTCATCACTTGCTATGATTTGCAGGGATGGACTCATGAAAACATTGCTCAATGGTGGTCATAAATTCCACAGGTTACCTCTAAGTGATCCATCAGATTTCCTTCAAATCTGACCATGTTGCACACAAAGTTGACATCAGTTCCCCTATATTTCTTTAATGTTAGTGTAGCTTTATCTCAAAAAGAAGTCTTTTTCGAACACCTTTTACTTTACTGTTTGTATCTGTGCAGGGACAACGGTCCAACAATGATCTGCACAGAAAACAAAACAGTGTTTGCTCATAAAAACTCAATCATTTAACATGCTCTCAAACGCTAACTGCAACAGCTACAAGTAATGCACCACATAGTGAATATATTCACTGTGACAAAAGGCTGAAGATGACAGAGGAAGTGTGAGTCTAAATAAAACTAGAGTGAGAGGAGTGAGATAAGTTCCTGCCACAGAGCAGTCGGCCTGCAATTCGCCTGTTATCTTGTGCTGCTGTCCAGGCTGTCATCCAGTGTTACTGCTACACCTCCGAGAAACAACAAACTGTCCTCTGGATGATTGAGACTCCTCACTACAGTGCTTCTTAGAGTACATCCTCACATTCTGTCGTTAGATGCACTTAAAGAAATTAATTATCTTATTTTAACACAAACCTGTAGTCTGACAGCCATAATCATAAAATGAGGCTGAATCAGCTATTTGTTGGCCGTCTTTCATACTTCTCTAAAAGTCTTCACATAGTTGCCCCACTGTTTGTTGAAAGTCTGCTGTAAAGTGGTTACTTTTTTCCCATAAATTACACCATTAGTGAAATCTAAAATTCATATTGTATATGATTTAGAAGTGTGTTACAGTATTGCAAAAGCTTAAATGAAAACACTGTTTACTTTCACCTGCTTGCTAGTTAAAAAAATAGCTTTTGGAGCTTTCAACCACATCTCACAGGCTTCGTTAGATCATATGTTCAAACAAGACTATGAGACTAGCTTTTGCTGAGCAGCGACATCATAGATATAGTAGGAGAAATCTAGATACAGCGTCAGAGGTGGGGCCCCATTCATTCCTACGAAAGTTGCTCTGTGGCACATGAAACAAAAAACGATCGACTTCCTGGGTCTAAAATTACCCAGATCTTCCGCATTGTGGGGCCCATAGAGCAGGTGCACTAGTGACTTCTCTTCTAGATTTTCCAAATGTAATCGGACCCAATGGATCAAATTCTGATATCTTAACGAGTCATTTCGGGGGGTTGTGACGCTCAAAAAAATGTATCCAGCGTTTTACAGCCGCTTCTTTCACAATGTAAGCTCATGGAAAAAAAGTATTTTTGGGCCCCTGTGCATCACGTGATGCTGTAATTCCACGGTTTGGCCACTATGTCAAATCAGCATCACAGCCTGGCGCTCTTCCTGGGGGCTCCCTTATTTTCAAATGTTCAGAGCAGGAATATAAAAAGTGTTTACTTTTGTCATAAAACCATTAACATGTTTTATCTCTCAGGTTAAATCGAAGCTTGCAAGGAGTCATAAATTGAGTAAAGTGACTCTGTAAGCTAACTAACATTAGCTGCTGCTAACATTAGCTAACATTGGCCAAAATAAGATGCCAGTCGTACCAGACCAAGTGCAACTGTAGCAGAATAAGTGTATTGAACTGACAAATGCTGCATTTTGTTGCTTATCAGTTAAATGTAAATTGGTAATGAGAAGATTTAAGTTATCGTATGTGTTCTGTCAAAAGTTTCATATCTGGCTATAAAGATATGATATGTAACAATTCCTTCTGTTATTTTGTTGAGTTGTGTACTTATATTATCACAAATGTTTCCAACAATGTTAAAACTCAGAGTCATCTGTCATTTTATTCAAGGTAACGGCACAATTCATTTGGTCGCCTGTTGCTATGACTTCCAGTAGAGAGTCAGAAAGTGAGGAAGGAAGTCGGTCAAAGTGACGAAACGTAACGTGAATGAAACTTTAAAACTTTGCCTCATCCATGAATATTTCACATCGGACAGGTTTTCATCACAATGATTGGTATTTAACAATGACGACACACTACTTCACTACTTAAACAAGCTATGTCTTTTGTTTTCATTGTTTTGATTGAGTGACCCCTAGTGGCAGAAATGACATGCTGTGTATTTAAAGCTCAAAAATATCTTCCAAAGAAGCAAACTATAACAGATTAAAAAAACAGATTCCGTGCACTAATGTACTAGTTTCACATCAAAACACATTCTGCGCCTCGCAGTAAAAAGTCCTCTTCCTCATCTTCTTTTGCCCACGTGTAGTTCTTCTCAAGTCAGACTGACTTATAAGAACTGAACTGCCAATTCAAGTATTTTAACATTAACAGTAAACTGACCAGAGTAAAGCCAATCTTTGAGATCTATATCCCAAAAAGCACAAAATAATCTATTGGAAATTGCATCACCTCACCCATCTTTAATAGGCTTTTTTGTTTAGTTTTGAAACATATTACATATCACGTTTCTTGATTCTTATAAAGTTAGAAGAAGATTAGCTGTCTATGTGGAATGCCGATTGTCCACTAAAAGATCCTTGGAAGTTTTCATTACTTGTGTGTGTTTTGAGATTTTGACATAGTTCTCACCAGTTCCCATACAGGAAATACCAGGGCAGCTGAAAGTGAGTCAGTGTCACTTCCACAGAGCCTGAATTCGTCTCCACCTTCTCCTCTTGGATTTGTTTGGGTTGGAGTGAGGGTTGACAAAAGTGATTTTCCATGGAGCACATCTGAGGATCATTTCAGATGATAAAATTGATCGACCAGGAATGAATTCCCCATGTCAGAAAATAATTTACTAGGATACCAAACCTCTCTTTCAGTGTTTTTTCCCTGTGTTTGTCTGTCTGCCCCTGTCTCTCCTCCTCATCTGTCCCCCTGCCCCCGTCTTTGTATCTAAGATACTGTGGGAAAGTCTAATATGTCATATATACAGTATGACTTCCTGTCCAAATGTAAGAAAAGAGATTATTTTAATGATGTGCTCTGATTAATCTCGAAACAATCTGCTCCCACTGCTCTGTAGGGGATATTTTCACTAAATTTAAGTGAACTTTTAGTCACGTGTGACAGATTTGTTCACCGCCACCGTGGGTGTTGTGCTGGGCCTGGCATGTGTCTGAATGTATAATGGATGAGGTGATGACCTGACCCCAAGGTCATGCCCAAGGTTTCAAAGGGCAAAAGGTCAGAGTGAACCAAGAGGGTGTCATTCCCATACTGGGAACCACTTCCTGGACTAGTTCCTGTTACAGTGGTTCTCCGGGACTGGACGCTCCTATCATGTCGACTCAATAGTGTGTCTGTACAGGTGCTCTATGAGAAAACGTTTGCAGTTTCCCAACACGTCACAATTCCAAAATGTCCTATCTTTAGTGTAGAAATACTTGATTAATGCACGTCAATGGCTGCAGAATAGTTACTTAATTAGTTAATTAGATGAACTATATGTTAAAAGACATCAGCAATTATCAGATTTAACATAAATGCACTGAGGATAAATAACTGTATAACCTCTAAACCTAAAAACTACATACAGACATACAAACCTCTCTGGACTCGCAAACAACTTGATGATCAATCAATTAGTAGAAAGTAGAAATAACAATCTTTCTTTTACAAATGAAAAGTTGAATTTATACGCAGTCTTTGTCTGGCACGGCAGACGTGATAAACATCTATAGCTTTTGATCTATAAATCTCTTGTTGGACTTTCACCACCCTATATAACATCTGCTGGACTGGATCACAGGACCCGACCAAACTCGCTCTATTCACTTAACCTTCAAGTCCCGTGGGTTTCTTCTGAACTTGGAAAATCTGCCTCCAGTTTTTGTGCACCAAACATATTTAATTATCTACAACACATTCTCAAGATCCACACTCTCATTATACCCCTGATTTCAAAGCACTTCACCTCAGTGTGCAGTTGTTTTCGCCGAGTACTTTTACTTTAAAAAAAATTTTTAAATTATATATTTTTGTAAATAATTGTCCTTGTATCTCGACATTGTATCATTGCAAATGAGGGAAACAATGATTTTCGAGGCTTAAAATAAGGTTTTAGTCCTGATTTATGTCACTTATAAAGCAAAAATGCTAACATTATCTGGTTATTGTTTCCCAAATGAACTGTTTTCCTGCTTTTTTTCTTTATAACATTGTAAAATGAAATTCTTCTGCAGCGTTGGTTGGACAAAAAGCCGTTGGTTCGGGGCTCTTGAAAGATGTGATTGTCATTTTTTAAAAACTGTTCCTTTTGTTTTGTAGGCAAAACAATTAATCAGTCAATTGAAACAATGATCAACAGATTAATCAATATTGGAAATAATCAGCAGTTGGAGCCCTACTTGAAATTTTGTTGTAAGGGTAAAAACATCACATAGCTGTTAAAAATAGAACTGTCTTCCTTCTGACTTAAAGCAAAAAGTGTGTCATGAAAACAACAATCCACTCAACATCCGGCCTTGTATTGATCTCAGACAGCTGAGATCAGCTGCAGCAGCTTAAGTTGGCTTCATGTGGCATATTGCCTGAACACAAGCTCCTATTTGGGACTTTTAAAAGCATTTCTTGCATTGCGTCCGACGGGCCGACGCTAATTTGTGAACAGGATGGAGCGGAGAGATGGGAGAGGCGAGGGAGAGGCAGAGACAGCTGTGCAGTTGAAGTGCTGGAGGCCAGCTGTCAAACGGGCTGATCTGCACAAGCAGGCGTGTGCAGGAATCCAAAAGAGTCACAGCTGAATCTGACTTTGTCACTGTACTCAGTGATCAACATGCACACACAGAGTCAGGGACAGCAGTAAACACAGCACGAGGCGGGGGCTTCTGCTCAGGACAAGTGACCTGAATCCTGATAGTTTCACATGTTGAGTTGTGGTTTGAAAAGTTTGTTTAAAAGAATCTGCCAATAATCCGTCTGTGGGTTAAATAGCATTTGTGGCTCACTGCATTCACAGGCATTGAAACTCTGCAGGCTTTTTTTACACACACTCAGAATGAGTCAAGCAGAGTTTGCTAATGTCAGTTGCTGATATCATCTTAGGATGATGTACATCAGTGATTTCCGATCAGGGGAATTTCTCTCTCTCTGTGTGTGTGTGTGTGTGTGTGTGTGTGTGTGTCCACTTACTGAGTCAGCTGTCTGAACACGACATAGTTAGCAAGCAAGCATATAAGTGAATAAATGGTTGAGATGGATAGCTAACTGTTTGATTACTGTATTTCCACTATCCATTACTTACTGCTTAAATGGTTAAATACTGTAGATCGCTAAAAGTAATGGATAAAATAGTTAGCTAGGAGTATTAAATGGTGACGGAGCTAAAAGCAGTGGATACATTGTTCAAGCAGTTAAAAGTAATAAATAAATGGTTGAAATTTAAAGTAGAAAGAACCAGAACAGTTGAAATAATTAGCTAAAAATATTAGAAAAGATTGTGAAAGAGCTAAATAAGTGGATGAAATAGAATTAGAAGTAACATCACTACCACTTCAAAGTGGTAGCAGTGCATCTGGTTAAAAGTCAAATTAAATCAGCACACTTTACAGATAGTGTCGATGAAGGGGTATTTCAGTTCATTTGACAGGACTGCGGGGGTACAGCGGAGGAAAAGGTAACCACTGGTGTACACTGATGATTCTAAGTACAGCAACATAAATCTTGGTGGTACGATCGCTGATTGTCATCCGACTCGTGTATTTCACTTGCATGTCTGTAGCATGACCCAGAGGATTAGGCAGGGAGTTTGCTGAGGCTTGGTGTGTGTGTGTGTGTGTGTGCTGGGG
>JBBPCS010000359.1:72416-109564 GCA_037974645.1 Hollardia meadi
ACATTCACAGTCAGACAACCACAGCAGACATCTAACATTGAAACATAACACATCTATAAAACTAGGCACATAAATACAAAAAATATATATATACTATAGTACCAAAACAATTGTATTAATGAAGACTAGGTACAGAAATACTAGAATTACTTAAATACAAGAGATTATACTAATAAAACGATAAAAAATATTGTACTATAGTTATTTGCGTACATTAAACAGTCTGATGGCAGCAAGCAGGAAGGACTTCCTGCAGCGTTCAGTCCTGCACCTTGGTAGGATCAGCCTATGACTGAAGGTGCTCTGTCGAACCACCTCCAGGGCATGGAGTGGGTGTGTGGGATTGTTCATTATAGAGTTTTCAAGTGGCATCTACATGAATGCCAGGATCCAGGGTTTCCCAGCAGAATATTGGACTGTAGAGAGATGGTCAATGTTATTAAGTGGTTTTAATGTTGTGGTGATTGATCTCTCCACAATCCCACCTTTTACAGAGTTTAAACCATATTATAAGAATAGTGTTTCTTGTCATAGTTTACTATGATGTCACTAAATATATAAATAAAAGACAGTAAGAATCCTAAAGTGATTGGTGTGGGTGAACTTTGACCTGCAGCATCATTATGAGACCCATCATGAACACAACACATGTTTTTAACACTGCCGGGGCAATTCTTAAGAAAGAAAAACTCTGAGACTGGTCATAGGATTTCCCTCACTAATCAATTAGTTCTGTCAAATCATTTCATCAATAGCGTTGTGCCTCTGCAAATGAATGCACTCATGCAAAATGATCTATTGGCCTAGTTCTTAAAGATCATATTATTTATGAATATTACTGTGAGGCCATTTCTCAGTAATTATATACCAAAAATACCAAATTTCTCCAGCAGCAGAACCCCACCAACATAAGAGATGTTTGACTAGCCACCAACCAATCCCTGTACAATTTTAGGAGTGCTTAAAACAACACCAAAAATTGTTAGTTAAATATGTATAATGATAAATGTTTCTGTAGGTTTTTACCTCCCTAGGTTATGGTGTAAATGTTGTTTCTTCACACTAATATCCAGGTATTCCACTGGAATGACTAAGTTACTACTATATTCATTAATTTTTTTTCCAATCCAAAAAAAGAAAGATCAGATCAATAATCAGCCCCAGAAAGAGCCTTAAAAATCCATGCATGTATGTATGTATGTATGTATGTATTTAAAAACGGAAAACATATATGGACAATGATATCTGACAAAAATGATAAAAAAAATATAAATATAAAATTATTATATTATGCTTAATAATATAATACAATCTGATGTAACCTGTTGTATACATGATCGTACGCGTTTATTTATTATGTTGCCCATTCTAAATGACGTTATTTAATTTGGTTCTATATTTCATATGTATATCACGTCTACTATTATGTAATAGATAAAGAATGGGTTACATCTGCACTTCGCTGCTGGTTGAAAGTGATTTTTTTTAAAATTGTATTCATCAAATAATCATAGACGGATAATAAAAGGCTTTTATTTTGCCTGTATGTTTTGGATGCATTCAAAAAAACAAAAACTCCCGATCGCTGCAATGTCGATGGATCCGGACATTCATTCATCTGATTTGAGCTCCGTTGATTTAAACCAGCTCCCTGACGTAACTTTCACATTTATTTATTTATTTGTTTGTTTCGCAGCGACATCGAGGCTACATTTTCTTCTGGCTCCTAATATGACCGCCTCGGTGCCGTACAGTCACCAGGGGGCATGTACATAGTAATAATAATAATAATGCATTTCAGGAAAGCCTCCTACGACAAGCCTCCACCGTTTCCCCAACACGGCCGTGGTGTGATGGAGATGTGCGTTTAGGTTCATGTGTCCGGCGGGTCTGCCCCTGGCTTTTTTTCTGGGGAAGATCATATTGGATCATATTGTTTGCAGGACGTTGTTCCTCCTGCAGCCCCCCCAGTCTATCCCGACGTAGTTGTGAATTGAACATGGCGACTGTACCAGTATATTGCATCTGCAGATTACCTTACGACGTGACCCAGTTTATGATCGAGTGCGATGCTTGCAAGGACTGGTTCCACGGCAGGTAAGGCCAGATTGTTCACCGTGTTGTTTTTGTGGCGGTCTGCATTTGTGGAAAACAAACAAAAATGGCGAGGTCTCGCTGCGTTTGACAGCTTTGTGGCTCTCAGTCGCCCGTCTACATCTGAAGAGAGGCCGCTTGGAGAAGAAGAAGAAGGCGGAGTTAAATATAGCCGACCAGGGTTATGACATTTTTTCGCGAATAACACTAAACTGGTTCCCCTTATAAAAAGTTACGATGGTTTTGGTTGGTGATTTCGGTGTGGGCTTCGTCTATTAATTGGACTCAATGGGTATTTCACATCCCCGCATAGCCCCAAACTGAACCATTCCCGTTGCAATGAGCGGGCGGCAGCGGGGGAAGCTTCGGCAGACTCGCGGCTCATTCCTCCCTGCTTGCCTCTCTTTGTAGCCGCCCTCGGGTGGTTATTTCGCGTGTATTTTCAGTAAAGGGTGTTTGGACTATAACGGTTCTGCTAGCTTTCACCGACTGTTTCTTACACAGCGTGGTTCAAAATCACGATCCGAGTCCGAGCTCAGCCCCGTACAGTCTTCCTGCCAGGCAGGAGCTATGGCTGACAATAGCCCGTATTGGAAGCCCTTAAGCTTTAGCGGGGGAATAGGATAACATTTTTAACATTCACCGAGCTGTTTTGTTAGTACATTGAGCCATGGCAAATTCCTATCTGGTTTCACTGCAATTAAACGGAGACGTATTGTCCACCGCCGCTCATCACTCTCTCCGCCGTACATAAGCTGTAATGATCTCAGCCAAATTCCTCTTATCATCATGTTATATTTCCCTCCTGTTGTTGTAGTCGTTGCTACACGAGTCTGTCCCTGTGCTCGTCTTTGTTTTGGCATGTTTCATGCTGTTCGGCGGCACTCTGGATGTCTTTTTGGGAATAGATCATTTGTTAACCGCGCTTCGTTTGGCGAACAAGCCCTTGAGAGTGCAATGAACAGTATTTACGCGCCTGAACGTTAACCCTTTAATGCTCCCCCAGGCTGTCTGAGCTGTATGTAGCGATACAGAGGTGAATACTATACTGGAGATAAGCCATGACCTCCAGTATAAGCCAAACAACCAGTATAATGAAAGTCCTTTTTTCCCCAAATGTTTTCATATAGCTGAATGTACACCAGTTTGTTGCTGCTTACTATGTCATATGTATATATAATATGTATATATACAGTAAGCTGGTCTATGAGTTCAAGTCTTTAAGGTTTATATTTCCTGTTAAACAGGGAGATGTGTTTTGTTATGAAAAAGTAGTGTTTAGACTAGAATGGATTTCCCACACGTCCCTGCTTATAATAAAATCCAATCATTCAGGCTCCAGACCTCCATTAAGGGATAAGTAAGTATATTTAAATCAAATTGCAAATCTCAAAACCATAGTTGTAAGTAATTACAGGACATTATGTGACATAGTGTGAAATTTGATATCATCAATGGCTGATGAATACAATTTGCAATATAATAGTTGTATAAATGTAGAGCAAAAAAAGCAGTACTTGTATGCACCTACATGATATTATGAAAAGCAGTGAACCAATAATTGAATACAGCATGATGTAGCTCAGCACAGCTATCCTCAACTACATAAATCCTCTGTTGTGATGAGCTGGAGATGTAGGCCTTGGAGGTGGAAAGGGTTACACTTTATTGTACACTGTTATCCGACATGTAGTACACATTCATGTGGCAAGAGGAGGTATATAACTGGTAATTATATTGTCAAGCTATAAAATATACCAGCTGGATGTTTTGTGTGGTGGGGAAAACATGATTTGCTAGTGGTTAACAATATGTAGTAACAGCACAGGTGTGTAGTAGTGAATATAAGCTGTATTGAATGCCAGGGATAGGTAAAAATCTAATAAGACGACCAGATAAGAAGTCTGGTATCAGTTTTTCTTTGTGTCCAGTACTGGTCTGAGGTGTGTTTATCTTAGGTTCACAGAGATACAGCAGGGATGACTGCTGCCCAGCTCCATCAGAACTGAAAATTGACACTTTCCCTCTACTTCTAAGCTGTCTGACTTACATTCAAGAGTCATCTTAGTTTAATTCTTGTTTGAACTACAACAGTGTTCAGCAGAGGGCTTTTGAGATGCTGCGTTCAGTTATTGTTGTGACCAGCTGTTGTTGATCAGGAAATAGTTCAAACGCTAACTGCTCCCAAAACCACAACGTCTTGTTTTTACTATACATATCTGTTTTATACCATGTTGTCTGAAGTGCACATAAGTAAGAGTTGTACTGAGTTGTTGGATTTCTAAAACTGCATTAGTTCATATTTTTATATTAACATTGTAATAAATGATTGTGTGAAAAGTGATAGGGGTCACTTGTAATGACAAACCCACAGTGGGTTATTGTGCAACTCTGCATACCTACTGAGCTTTTTAGCCCGTCTTAGCTCATTATTTTTGGTTTAATGGACCCGCAATTTGGGTCCAGTCTCATCTCTCATCTCGTCAATCCATTTTACTAAATCAGCAAGCAGCTGTTTTTAACAGACAGGCTAATTCCCGTTAGCAACTTAGCTAGCCGGTGAGGAAAGAACATCTTGCAGCTGGAGCCAGATATTTTTCTCAAGAATTGGTTGGTGGAGACCAAACTACAGCTAAAGGAGAATGAATATTGGGCTGCTAAATTGGCAATCATACATACAGTATCTATGTCACAATTCTTTAATTCCAAAACAAATGGGATATCAATATCATTGGTCATAATGACTTAATGCTATGATAGTATGTCAAACAGGTCTCTCAGTATCTTTCACTTAGTTTTGGGGTTCATTTGCCCCATAGCAGTAAAGAAAATGAATAATGCAGGCAGTAGTTATCAGCTAGTTTCC
Source organism: Hollardia meadi (assembly GCA_037974645.1). Classification (NCBI taxonomy): domain Eukaryota; kingdom Metazoa; phylum Chordata; class Actinopteri; order Tetraodontiformes; family Triacanthodidae; genus Hollardia; species Hollardia meadi. The sequence goes on from JBBPCS010000359.1 coordinate 77,377, forward strand.
AGTCTTTGTGCTAAGCTAGGCTAAACACACCGTAAACATAACTCTGTACTAAATGCACTAGATCTTGACAGTCTAACGTACTGCCTACTACATAGGCTATTGTTGATTTAATAGGCAGTATGCAGTACATACAGAATAAGTACCAGACTCCAGCTACCATTCAATGAAAATTGTTCATTGCAAATGTAAGTCAACATTGCCTCATCCACTCAGTATTTTTCAATATTATTTTAAGGCAAACTGAAGAAAAAGAGTAAGGAAAGGAATAATAGTAAAAGCTGTGGTTCATGGGTGATTTAAAGAATAAACAATTAGGGTAAAAATAACAAAGATTGACCTGGGCAATGTTAAGAGCTACTGTCAATATACTTAACTGTGAGGAGGCACTGCAAGTGAAAAGAGCCAGGAGGAGGCTATGACGTTAGCTTCTCGTTTACCTAAAGCAGAACTTAACTTTAAAATTAATTGAAAAGAAACAGAATAACTGTTATACAGTTGATAGAAATGTTGCTGAGGTCATCTGCTGCATTGGCTGCAGTGGTCTGTCTAACTGCGATGCAAGAAGGGTCTGTAAGCCAGTTGGCTTGCTGGCTAGCTAGCAGTTGTGGAGCTGCTCAACTCAGTGCTGCCCATTGAAAGTAGCTAACACTAGCTCCAAAAGCCGGTAGATGACATCATACGAACATTTGCATATTGACATACATACATATGTCCTCACATAGTCAGCCAAACTGAAAAAAAGGCTGTCTCTGGGCAAGAGCATATTTCTCAGAATTTTGATCTTTATGTCTGTCACAGCAAATATAACAATAAAATACAATGGTGAACATCAATGGCCAATAAAGCTTAAAAAATTGGAAATAACAATTTGCAAGTTTAATAGCACTACAATATTTCCTCTCATCAGGCTTCAACACATTGTGTAGTTAATGTGAAACAATGTGCCATTGCTTGATATTACAGTCTTTTTCTTAATGCCATTATTATATCTTTATGCCATTTAAAATGCAGGGCTGTTTTGAGTGGTGTCTTGTTTGTTAGTAGCGCAAAGTTACGTCGTACAGGTGTGTATGCATTGAAGCTCACACTGGTCTGCACATTACTGTGTGCGCTCTGAAAGTAAGAAATTGTACTACCACAAAGTCAGTCAGTTACTACAACTAGGCTAGTTACTGCCCAATGTGTTTGTGAATCACTTTAGTGTACAATTATTTTGCTATGAACAACACAAATAGTAACCCAACACTACTACAGTGTTCATTACACTGTAGTATACACACACACACACATACATATATATATATATATCTGTTCAATTTGTGAGATATGGCCATAACTTTAGTTTAAAACATAAAAAAAATGAACTAACATCAACAGAATGTGAAGAAAGAGCAGTATTGATGTTATGTCATAGATGTCTATGTATTGTGTTGCAGAGATAACTACTGAAGTTAGCGTGCAAACCAGCTAGCCCCAGCCCGTACTGTCTCAATTTACCACTTTATACCTCTAGAGGCAACAGTCCAATAGCCACCGTACTTTCAGCTTGGAGATGTATACGAGTGGCAAGTTCACGAAGTTTCATAAGCTCTCTTAGCGTTTAGTCTAATAAGTAACCAAAAAAAACTTCACAAAATGTCACGAAAGGAAATATTCTCATACCTATTTTCCTTACTAACAGAAAAATACAACTGTACACTTAAATTCAAGTTTCTCTTTTATTGAACAAGCTTATTTGCCTTGTTAACTGATCATAAAACACACTTCATTCAAATGAGACATATACAAAATAAAGTTCACCAAAACCATCCTGTTTTATCTTTCCACAATCACCTCTGCTTTGGTCGAAAGTAAACCCTCAATTCACAGACTAAGATGTGAAAATATTCCATCTCAACATGCCATTTTCGGTTGCTGCTAAAGGCCTGATGCTATCTCACTCTTCTGCCATTTCTCCTCTCTCCGGTCCTCACCTGCTGTGTTCTGTTCATAATGCCTCCACTGGTCTCAGAGGCTGTGTCCGTTCCCAGTTTGGTTTACAGCCATGTTTGAGCTGTGTTGTGTTGAGCTGAGACCCGCCACCCACAGTGACTTCCCCTGTGATACAGTTGAGATCTAGACAGACTTCATTGATGCAGTAGACCCACTAGCTCCACCCCTAAATGAGCAAAGAGTCGCTGAAGCTACAGCCAATGATTACACAGCACTTACCGCAGACAGTATACTGAGCAGCAGTTGGGTGTTACTTTGGTGATATGCTGCTCCCTACAGTTTTGGAGGTATCTTAAAATTCTGGCCATATTTACCAAATTGCTCTATTAATAAACCAGCAAGCAACTATTTGCTATGTAAAGATATAGTGGAGTAATGGTGTCCTGAGCAGAGAATGAAGTAACACTCACTTATGTTGTAATCCCTCTGTTTTCTGTTTTGGTAGCCTGTCCAGCCACATGTGAGTCCATACCTGTGAAACTATTGCCCTCTACTCATTTATAAAGAAATGAATGCCATATTAAGACAGAATGCAAAGAGAATTTTTGGCTCAGTTACATGAGTCTGACTGTGGGACAACTTGTGTTTTTTCACCATAGACATCCACAATACGTGTACATTGGCCACAAGTTAGCGAGCAATGGCAGACATCAACTGTGTCTGAGGGGGTTTGTGTGTGTCTGTGTGTTTAAGTTCAGTTCAGCTTCTGACTGACTCACTCTTATTTTTCTCCTCTCCTCTCGGTGAGGCTCTGGATCAGTGCAGAATCTGGTGTGACTTCGGGTGTTTATTCCTCCAGAAGCTCCGGCTCTTCTCCCAGCTCCCAGCAGCTGTCAGTTCGAAGCATTCAGCTCACGGCATTCATGTTCAATTAAAACCATCAAATTTAGCTTCCTAGGTCATATTTTACTTGATGTTAAACCTCAAGAAAAATGTGATTTAGGTTATGTAATCTAATGCAGAATATCTACAAATGCAAGATAGCTAGCAAACTAATAATTGCTTTACATGGATTTAGGTGAGAATATTTTGACAAGTAGCGATTTAGGGGTTTATTTTGGGCGAAACCAGAGTGGATGATTGTTGGAGCAGTGGAAAGGCTATAAAAGACGGTTTTGTTGATTTTATTTAATTTCTGTTGAGTTTAATTGAAGTGTGTTTTACGCACCCATTTGTTTAGGTTCAAGATGATGGTGCTCCAGTGCAACATCAAGCGGCAGTGAATGTTGTATATATAACATTTAATTAACTGCACTGGAAAAATGAATTTGAACTGTAATTTTCTAAACAAATGAATCACTGTTTAACTTTATCCCCTTTTACATTGATGTTTTGTCTTTATTCCGCCTCACCATTCTGTATAAAAGGTACAAACACGTAATGGGGGGGGGGGGGCATTATGGTTGAGCCTTTAAGCCGACAATGAAGGTAGTAACACATGGACAGGGACACATGCTGTTACACGTGCTATTGTGTTACACGTCATGTCTCATTTGCTTCCAGAACACAGCATGCGATCTAAAGACACACATTGGGGCGGCATTATGCCAGCGTTATTTAGTTCAGTTCAAATTCAAATTGCTTTGCTGTACTGGATACTCAATTGTCTTAGAATATGAAGAGTAAACCCTGGTAAGATCACCTCTGTATAATATCACTTTATAAAGTTGCAGTGTGCTAACATGTTAGCAAAGAGTTGACTTCTTACACCTGTCACCATTTGTCGCTTCTGGCCACCAGACAAATGAAATTTCAATAATTACATTTCTTTTATCTCTGTTTTCCTCTCCTGTCACCTCATTGTGAATGTCTCATCTATAACTGTATAACTGCAGGGTAATGTGCACGGTAGACAGGCATACTGTCCTCTGTTGAGAAAAAAATGTCAAAGAATATTGAGTTACCAAAGCCTAAACCAGTTAACACTTCCTGCAGCTGCTTCACAATAAAAGCCCTCTGGTGGTTCACTTGAGGAAGGAACTTCAGGAAATGCTGAGCGTGCAGTGGCACGATATTAAGATTTCATTGCAGGTCTGATAGCACAGAATAGACGAGCTCATCAGCAAACAGTGAGTGAATTTTGGGGATACAAAACCTCCTCCAACCAACATTAACCACCAACTACACAGGAGCTACAAAATTAGTGAAAGTGGAACATAACAGTTGTGCACCTTCTCTGTAGGCCCTTTGCATGACCATACAATGAACCAATCAGTCCACCAAAATGTCAACACAGCTCTATTTTTGGTCAGGCCACCATTTGGCCATGAATGGGACCCCCTGTTTCTCCCAGGTTGGCCTATGGTAACATAAAACTATAATATCAATATATTATGTAAATCAAGGCATTCTGCTCAGACCAGCAGTTTTAGTCTGACTTCACTAGCTCTTTGTGGAATCATCATCTTGCAAGACTTCTCAATTACCATTTAGTATAATAATAATATCATTGAAAAAAAAATCTGCTAAAGGGACATCACATTGCATTAAAGATCCATTGTTTACAGCACCGTTATAGATTATCATTGGAAATTACCCACATTTTGTAAAAGAAGCAGAGGCTGCTATATGAAAATACAAATATTTAAAATTTTGACACTAAGATTTTGATTTTTACTGCGAATATATATCAGTTCTAAATAGTGGTTATCGGCCCCCTTGATTACTAATAATTGGTATTGGCCCTGAAAAAAACGTATCAGTCGAATTCTACTTCATATTGCTCGATAAGGTGTCATGTTTAAAACAATGCGATCCTAATTAGATATCATCAAAACTACCTGAGCCATAAAAAACTGATCGACAATCAGTTTTTGACCCACGGCTGCACAGATATGAACAGTATCAATATGACACATTGTTTCACATTAACTTCAGAGCATATGACTCTGAACTTTTTTTCCTTTTTGTTGTTGTATCAAACGAGGTATCGAATTGTTGTTTGTTTGTTTTTTTCTTTGTATCGAAGTTTAAAATTCTGGTGCTGTGACAACCTTACTGCTTGGCAATATTTCACTCCAGATGTAATGTACATGTATTCGCTGTAAACAGATACATATACTGTAGTATTTACATACTGTACAAATACACATTAAGTAATAGTCAACATTTCTGCACAGACACTGACCCAAAAAATATATAAATTGTTAACATACTATGGATTATAAGTGGAGTTATACTAGCTGTTGTAGTAATTAAGCTATAATACACATAATGATAGGCTGGCAAAATAAACTTCTCTATGTACCTTTCCTATTTCTGTTTGTCAAAAGCACTTATGAATCTGTCTTGACTTGACTTTAAATCCACAAAGCCTGACTGTCAGTGGATTAGCTCTCGGCTTTCACCATACTGATATCACAGTGTTCATTTCTTGGCAGTTTTTCAGCTACTGTTTTAAAAAGTGTTAATGGTCACAGCCTATAGTAGTATCTACCCATGTAGTTTTATTTTTATTTTCCAGGGTTAAGATATCTATCGGACATTTCTCTTGCCACACCAATAGAATGGAAGTGAATCGTGAATGTTATTTCATTGGTTGTACTCATGGCATTGAAAAAACATTTTAAAAAATCAAAAGAAATATGTTTCTCCAGATACCATTTGGAAACACTGTAAACAGATATAAGAACGATGGTCTCTAGCTATGATTATACGGTGATGTAATATGCTCTCTTAGCCATGTTGGACATCACAGGTCTCGAAAGCAACGTCTGGGAACGGCTGAGCATTGCACATATTGGCTGTCTTAATATAATTGATCCCATCCTTGTATCGAGTACAGACATGTCTTACGTGTTGTTTTTATTAGTGACAAATAATTGCCCTGACATGGCTGGTTGATTTTCTGTTTAGACAATAGAGCTGGTTAGATGTTAACCTTAATATGTGTGTGTTAGCATGCATAATAACTGACACGACACAATGCATCTCAAATGACAGCGTAATACAGTAAAATGAAGGGCATTTACTTGCTAACGAATTAACTTGCTAGTTACTAGCTAGCCCTACCAGCTGACTCATTTTGAAACAGGATCGCCTTCATGAGATCATTCACTTTGAAATACAGTAGATAAATGACTACATGGATTCACACCCCTTTCTTTTTGAGTTTTCTCTTTTACTGTAATAGCACAGTTAGCCAACACTAGTGAACAAGCTTTCACTGTGAGAGTCTCTTGGGTCTGTAAATAAACAGACATTTTTAACTGCAGTGGATGTGTTTGGGCTCACTTTCCATGAAAACAAGCAGATTGCAATAGCAATCCCAATTCACACTAAATTTATAAAATGACACTATAAATGCACTGCTGTAATAGTTATGTACTTAATGACATGTTTAGTGTCATGTTAAAATGATACTGTCATATAGAGCTTATCTTTATATCATATGGATTTGCTGCTTTTCTTTTTATTTATGATAGTGAAGAGTCTTGGGGCTTTGAACTGTGGTTTGGACATAAGCAATTTGAAGATGTCACTTTGGACTCTGAGAAATTATGATGAGCATTTTTTACAGTTTTTTTGAGATTTTGAACTGGGGCGATGGTGAGCCTGGCAGTCCTGAGGGCTCGGCGAAACAGTTTGACAGTAAATAAAAGGTAAATAAATAAAGGTAGATGGTCTCCACTCCCTCCTACTGTACAAAAATAAAGCCAAAATATGCCAAATACGAGTGTTGCCATCTTTTACTGGTGACATCATTTGGAGCCAGAGCCTGAACTGTAGTAATTGGGTGGTGGAGCCGTGGTATTGAGTTCCCGCCCATTCACCTGCTTGACTCACTCACTTTTTATAGCATCAATAACTAATTAAAACCAAACTGATCAGAAAAATCAACACAACATTCATCAGCGTGATAAGAACTACCTAAAATGTCAGAAACCATCTTTGAGAAAAATTTATTTGACGTGTACTTTGAATTTTTAGTTTGGCCCGTGTCCTATTTGATAACATTGAGGGACGGAATTTATGGCCTATACTGCAGCCAGCCACCAGGGGGTGAACAAGAAGTAATGGCTTCACTTTTGGGGAGCTCTAATATCATCCATTTTAATATAAAGTCAATGGTACACCTCCGTCCCTGCTCTTGCCATAAACATTTTCTCTTTTGTTGTTTAATGGCAATTTTGCAAACTACTTTTGCATTACTGCCACCTTCTTCACATACTGGTTTGTGTAAGTATAAACACGTTGCATACTCAGTCTGTTTATACGCAGAACTATGTGTAGTATGCACAGTCATTGTTTGTGTGTGTGTCAGTCTTAATATCATGACCACACTGGTCCACAGATATGTGGTTGCAGCTTTTGAGTAATGCCTCCTATATCCAAAACATTTGTCGGTAGTTAATTCTCTCCTGACTCAGTCGAGACATGATTTCGCTGTTGGTAGTTGATATTATGCTTAGTTCGACAGCAAAAACCTAGCACTCAAATTTAGCATTATTTCCTAAATGCTTAATCTAAAGCGAGAAGTAAGTGAGATGCTGTGTAATATTATCCTTTATTTTTCTTCAATTTGGCGTCTGTGATTCATTAAATTTGATGGTAGGAAAGCAGCAGTGATGGACAGAGAAAGGAGAATAGCTGGCAGCTGGTCTGCTACGACAACTACTTGGACGACATATTGTCCCAGAAATAATCGCAAGAACCAAGATTATTACCATTAACCACTGATACAATAATAATATAATAGCATAATAATGCAAGTACACCCATTTTAAAGAGTGGAATTGAAATTTAATCAAATATTCTAAATCAATTAAAATGAATAAAATGAAACCACACAAACAAAACACTAAATAAAATGGACTGTTGTTAAACATTTGGCACAGGGGTACAGAGACGAGATAAGGGGAGCATTAAGGTTGATTGTATTGCCACTTTTCATTGCCACTGTTTCTAAATAAAAATCAACATATATATTATTATATATAACTTATTCATATTAATGGACTCTCCTCCTCCTCTTTTGGCTTAACCTCAAAGAGCTAGAGCTGTGGAGCGCTGCTTCGAAACCAAGTCCATTTGGTCTTATTCTTTCAAACTTTCTGGCTGGAATTGTGAAGTCACTGGGAAAAACACCCATTAGCCTTGTGTACTGTGTGCGTGTGTGTGTGTGTGCGTGCGTGCGTGTGTGTGTTTCAGATGTGACAGGAAATCATGTCTCAGCATAGTTGTTTTTCAGTTTAAACGCTGTGCCCAATTTCTATAATGGTAGGTAAAACCCTCTTGTTTATTCTGACATCGTGATGGCTAAAATGGTTGCGACACTCTGATGTAAACAAACATGCATGTAAACATGTCACGTGTCCATTTTTCATACAATAAGTCAGTAACAAAAAATGATTGAGGTCATTTATCTGACAATAAGTCGGTGATGTAATTATCGTGACAGGCACGATAATTGTCACTTTGTATTGTTTTGTAGTCTAAATCCTGTTTCAGAGACTTTTTCACTCTACCACTACTAAATTAATATTTGTTATGCTTTTTTTTTCTTTTTTTAAAACTTTATATTCATTTTAAACATGTTTGGAGCTCAGAAGTTCTTTCCTAACCTTGGGAACAGTATGTGCCACAAAATGCAAAATAGCATGTCATTTACAGGAACAAAACATTAGTGATAGTATAGACCAGACTCTTCCTTCTGCGCATGATGGTTGGCTGTTTTTATTATTCATTCAATGATTTCTGATGTCCTTCAGCTCTTTTCTCTTTTCTTCTCCTACAGTATGTTATGATCAGACCTGCAGTGTGCAATGTAGCCTGACCTTTATTAATTACTGAGTGGCAGATATGTCAGTAAATCTGTTAGTGCTACTGCAGTAATTTATTCTTACTCTTGCTCAAAGGTGGAGGACTTGCGAGAGACAGACATACACTTAAGTGTATGTCTCTGATGGTACCAGTATTGAAGGTGGGGCCAGCCATTGTAATCCATTACACTTTTTGTCAAATCCAGCATAGATTTTCTCATGGACTGCTAGCTGTCCTTTCTATGTGCACGCTGAACAAAAATAGAGTGTTTGTACACAGCCATGGCTCTGTAAATGGGCAACGAATAACGCTAAAGTGCAATCGCATTGTGAAGAAGGAGAGATGGCCGAGAAACAGCCAAAGATGAAAAGGTCAGAAGAGCAAAGGCGAAGAGCCGTGTTAACATGGGTGAGGCTTTCCAATGGTGGAGAGACCTCAGAGAGTTGAAAGGCCTCAAGACAGAAGCGGAGGTTGCTCTGTTTCTGATTGATAACATTAGTTTCGCTGTTTTGCTGTTCTTGTGATGTCAGCTATAGTGGCAGGAGAGGGTGAGTATCCCTGTATTGAGCTGCTGATTCTGGGAAAGCATCTCGTCCTCTCTGCATGTTAGCTGCACGTCCATGACTTGTGGTGCTTTTGTTTCGCTGTTTAGTTCAAATTTTAACAATCTTTCTCCAGAATGGCTCACACACCACACAAATAAGGAAACTAGGTTTATTGATAGGAAAAAGGTCCCCCAAACAGCATTCACATGACAATTTAAAAAAAAGTTTAGTATTCCTAACTATAGTAACAATAGAATAGTAGTTTAGGTGCTACCAGATGCAAGATACTTTATAATAGCCACTATAATAATAGTGAACTAGGACCGTCAAAAAATTCCACCACTGTTCAACCATAGGAAAAACTTACATAATCAATTTGTAATTGTTTGTTAAACTAGAATTACCACCTTGCGGTTGTATGCCTGCACGCACGGCTTGATCTGCAAGGGTGTTTGGGCAGATGGTTTGTGTCACTTGGCTTCCACATGAATGCCAGGATCCAGGGTTTCCTAGCAGAATATTGCACTGTAGTGAGATGATCAATGTTATTCATTTCAACTGTCAGTGGTTTTATTGTTGTGGCTGATCAGTGTATGATGTCGCAGTGAAGTTGACCTTTGACCTTATGGATATAAAATGTGATGAATTCATCTTCATTATCCCGTTAGACTTGATCCTGTTAGCACTGACCATCTGACCCACTGTTGAATATGTCATCAACACAAAAAGGAGAACACATAGGGCTGTTTTGAACAGATAAAAATGACACTAAACTAAACTGAGATATAATGTGAGAACGAAAAATCTATCTGTCCCTTGCTACAGCCTTGCCGCAACGTTAGCTTGATCATTGGTGTGAGCCAGCGAAGGCACCGCAAAACCTCAGCTAATTTAGAATGTTTTGGCTGCGTGAGCGCATTGGAATTCATTCTGACACGTGTGTTTTTACTTCCAATTAGTTTAAACTTGATTTGTTGAAACAGTGATAGCTCTACAGTGACCTGTATTTACGCATTATGACAAGCCTAGAAATGCTTAAAAAACATTTGCCTAGTGGAATACAGTAGCAGTGATATGCACACACACACACACACACACAGAAACGTAGTATATGGTATTTATCAGTCTCTGTAGAGTAATCATCTTTCAGTTGTCTCTTGCACCCACAGAGGAAGGTAAAAGGTTGAAGGCAGTCTCAGAAGTGCTCGAGGACGACGATGCACTGCAGCTCATAAAGTGTTCGAAGAACTCAGATGTGGTTTAGACCTGGTCCAGGTTTAAAAATAAATTCTATACTCATAAAATCAAATCTAAAAGCAACACAGCAACTATGTAGAGAAGTTAAAGTCGAGGTAACCTGATTCTGTGATGTGCGTTTAGTCTCAGACAGAAACTCGTCAGCAGAATCAGTCTGGAGCTGAACTACAGCTTCACTGTAGTCAATGTGAGATGTTTATATACTTGTGAGTGTTACTGAAAGACAAAACCAGCCTCAAACCTACTCTTAATGTGATAAAACATATCTCAACCAAGCACATGTACTTTGACATTTAATGGCAGAACACCAGTCGTCTTCTTAATTCAACACTTCTGATCTGAAAAGTTCTACTTCTAAAAATTGAAATGACCACTAAATTCTTAATGGATTCACTGGTACCACAAAAAAAGCTGTCAGGGAAAGTGTCTAAAAATCTGTTTGTCTGAATTTTTCTCCAAGCCACCAAGTTGAGGATGTCATGAACAGGCATTTCACTATGTTTACACACCCACCCATTCTTGTATTTGCCTTCAGTGAGAGCGAGTAGGCGGTGTAGTAAAGCTGTGGAGGGGGAAAAAAGGAAACATCCAGGGAGACTCCCAGTTCATTTGAGGTTAGGTTTGGCGACTCCAAATGGGAGGAATTTGCTTGTGCAAAAGACCATGACAGCTGCAGTTTGAAACAGCGGGAAGAACTGGGCATTCACTGTTTCTCTTTTTATTATCTCTTATCTACAATGTTGCTGTCATTTTTTAATCAGTGCTGAAGCCTTTGTACAAACCCAATTCCAAAAAAGTTGTGATGCTGTGCAAAATATAAATAAGAAAGAATGTGTTAATTTTTTAAATCCTTTTTGGCATGTGTTCATGCCAGCAAGTTTTTTTTTGACATTTTTTCTTTAAAAATGACGGAAACGATCAATTGATTATCAAAAAAGTTGGCAGCAAATTTTCTTTCAGTTGATTAATCGACTGATTGTGGCAGCTCTGGTGGTCCTAAATTAATACTTTATCTTCACTCTAGGACCTCTAGTTTATACCTCTCATGCAGTTGTCATTTTTACACAAGAGACTTGGATGATGATGTTGCATGGATGATTACATTGGTGTGACAAAAAGTTTTATGAGGAATAAATAGCAGTAAAACTTTTTTTAAATGTTTCTGGTGTCACTAGAAAAGTGTAAACTGTCCAATGTAGGAAGGATTATTAGCTGACACACTAGCACACACTACTTACTGCCTCGTGCTAATTCAACCAACACTTCCTTTAACAGCTGCAAGCTGTAAACCACAATACTAAAATATACAACACTTATGCATATACAGTGTGCATAGAGGTATTTATAGCCTACTGTCTGATATACGTATTGTGCTGCCCTCCACTGTTCTGTCCCTTTGTCCTGCACTGTACTCTATTATTAGGGCCCTTCTGTAGTGGACCCTGAATCATTTTAAAGGACTGTTTCAGTGTTTTTCATTCATTCATTCATTCATTTTACAACAAATTACAAACACTAAAAGTTCCGCAAGGGCATGATGTGTTTTAGATTTGAAATGTGCTGTTTCTTCCCATTGACATAAATAAAGATGCACGACACGTCTCCACTTCCTCCCACTGTACAAAAATAAAACCAAAATATCCCGGATACAAGCGCTGCCATCTTGCGCTGGTAACGTCATTTGGAGTTCCCACCCATACACCCGCCTGAGTCAATCGCGAGCAGGGCTCAGCCGTCAATCATTTTAATAGTATCAAATAACTAATTAAAACCAAACTAATCTGAAAACACTTGAATATACTGTACATCAGCGTGATAACAACTACCTAAAATAACAGAAACCATCTTTGGGAAAAAAATTTCTGACGTGCACTTTGAGTTTTTAGTTCTCCTATCTGCTAACATTAAGGGGCGGGATTTATGACCTATACTGTAGCCCGTCACCAGGGGGCGATCGACATGTTTTTGGCTTCACTTTTGAGGAGCTCTGATGTCGTCCATCTTTATATACAGTCAATTTTTCCTCCTGACAGCCACAGGTTCTGTTCATGTCACTACGGTACAAAAAACATTTTTTTTATTTTATGTTTTTTAGAAAGCCAAATCAATGATTTGTTTTTATTTTTTAATTTTTTAAACAATAATTCTAAACATTCTCTGGTTCCAGAAATGAGAAGGTCAGGTGCTTTTCTGTGTTTTATATCACTGAATTAAGAGTTAAGATTAATCGACCATGACAGTGATAATATGCAGTGAAAACTTTGTAACTTTGACCAAAGTGAAAGAGTACATGATGTCACTGTGACTGATTATGAAACTCAACCAAGCTTCAAGTCTCTTTCAGACAAGTTGACTGTTACACAGCAGCGAAATAAAAAGAAACCAAAGAAAAACACATTGTAAAGTCTTAACAAATGTCGACAAGCTTTGGAACAAGCTCACATTCCCTAAACATTAAAAAAGTGTTCCTTGTGTTGTTTTAGCTGTGTTGGGGTGGATGAAGATGACGCTCCAGATATTGACATATATCACTGTCCAAACTGCGAGAAGACCCACGGCAAATCCACATGCAAGTAGCACCCCCATCAGGGGGAGTTATATTCACTGTTGATGACTAATTTTCTTTCGCTTAAACACAGAAAATCTGCCTTGGTCATGTGATAATTTCACTCATCATTTTCTGCAGCATGGTGCTAATGATAAGCCTATTTTCTGTTCTTCAGTGAAAAAGAAGAAGAACTGGAGCAAACATGACACGGGGCAAGGCACAGATATCAAAGCTGTTCAGAACGGCAGTCAGGTCTTCATAAAGGAGCTTCGCAGTAGGACTTTTCCAAGGTAAAGACATTTTAGACACGTCACATTTTTTCCTCATTATTCAACTGTGCAACTGTCAACACCACAGATTAGATGTACATTAAATGTGAGATAACTGTGATATTGTGACAGTAAGACCTTCTAAACAATTGAAATAGTCAGACTTAATACTCTGTAATTGGGACCACATTTAATGAATTAAATTATAATGGAAATTAAATGATTCCTCATATTGATTAGGTCTCTAGAAATGTCATAAGGGGCTCTTTAATATTATTCCTGACTTTACCCCACTAGGGGGCGCCATCTTATTGCTTCTGAACATCTGCCTCCAGATAGATGGACATGTTTCTGTCAGTTACAGTATCAGGTCTTATTGAACTCCGACACACATTTCACACCGTGGTCCTTCACTCACTCCGGTTGTGTTTGGCTTCCAGTGCTGACGATGTGGTGGTGAAGCTGAGCGGCAGTCAGCTGACCATGGACTACCTGGAGGAGAACGGCTTCAACGAGCCAATCCTGGCTCAGAAGAAAGAGGGCCTGGGCATGTCCATGCCCGCCCCCACCTTCTACATCAGTGATGTGGAGAACTACGTCGGTGAGGAACGACACTTTACTCCTACCACTCTTCTTACTGTTACTGCACAGCTACTACTAGCAGCAACTATTACTGCTAAAGGCTTTGGCATCATGCCTGCAGCTACTGCTGCTGTTGTACCACTGCTACTACTCTTTCTAATAATAAATGCAGTATACATGTAGTACTGCTTTAACTTATACTATCACTACTACTACCAATATTAATCCTACTTATCCTGGTACTAGTAATTCTACTACTACTGCTATAACTACTAACACAGTTTCTTTTCTACCACTAGTAATCTTACTACTACACACTAGTACTATACTGCTTGTGCTGTTAACACTACTACTACTTTACCAGAACCCTTACTGCAATGATCACCACCAATATTACTATACTAGTACTACAACTGATCTACTGCTTCAATTAATTCGATCACTACTACTATTCCTACTGCCGCACTCACCATATTATTTGGAGTAATAATACTACTATTGTATTGTATTATACAATAACTTTTCCTACTTTACTACTACACCAGTACTACTGTTGAAGCTATACATGTCTAATGCTACTGTACTACTATTACTATGTATATACTATGCTACATATACTATGTTAAGAAGTGCTTTAAAAATAAGAGCATGACAGAATAGAACAACAACTAAATACTTAACATGTTTGTATGCAGTTTTTTATGCACATCTTCAGTGTCATCATTAAAAGAACCCATTAATTAAGACTATTCCTCATATTTGTGTTGAAGTTGGTGACCTGGAATGTGTTTCATTTCACAAGATAAAAAATTAACGATACTATTTGCTTTCCAATAGGGGGCGCATCTGTTCTTTATTATCCCTGTGCACTGGTGGTCAGTGATGAGATCCCTTGTTGCATATCAACTGTATACTGCTCCAGACATATTTTGTAAACCAGTTTCCTGTTTAAAGACAATGTTTAGCTTGTAGGCGGTTCATTTTTTTTTCTTCCTTCAGCTTGTTTATGTCTTCTGTGTTTTCGTCTCAGGTCCCGACGTCGGCGTGGACGTCATCGACGTCACCAAACAGACTGACAGCAAGATGAAGCTCAAAGAGTTTGTTGATTATTACTACAGCACAAACAGAAAGAAAGTGTTAAACGTCATCAACCTGGAGTTCTCTGACACAAGGTGCGCTCTCAGTAACTGATGTTGGAGTTTGAAATGAGGTTTCTAAAGTGATATTTGACTCCAAACGCCAGTCTGGAAAACTCCTGCTGCTAATTTCTGTGTCTGTTTTTCTGGGACAGGATGAACAGTATAGTGGAGAGTCCACAGATTGTGCGGCGGTTGTCTTGGGTAGAAAACTACTGGCCTGATGACGCCCTGCTCGGGAAGCCAAAAGTCACAAAATACTGTCTCATCTGTGTCAAAGACAGCTACACAGACTTTCACATTGAGTGCGGCGGCGCCTCCGTCTGGTACCACGTCCTAAAGGTCTGTCACACTCATGGATAGAGCAGTGTGTTGAGTCAGAATTGGCCTTGAAACAAGAAGAGTTATGACTCAGTCAATTTCTACAGCACTGGTTTTCTTCTATTCTGAAATGATGAGGCCCTCAAGAGTAAATGAAACTTCATCCCTCGTATGACGATAATGCCAGAACACGTGATTGTGTTTGTGTTTGCAGGGAGAAAAGATCTTTTTTCTCATCAAGCCCACCTCAGCCAACCTGTCTCTGTACGAGCGCTGGAGATCATCGTCCAATCACAGCGAAATGTTCTTCGCTGACCAGGTGGACAAGTGTTACAAATGTACACTGAAGCAAGGGCAGACTCTGTTCATCCCATCAGGTGAGAGCTGCACTTGGGTCATGAATAGAGCGGAACAAATACTAATGGAGACTCCAGAGAAATGTGTGGAAAATGATGGAGAAAATTAGAATATTTGTTTATTTTATATAATGTCTACTCCTGAAAGAATTAGCTGATTTCTCAATTTTGGTAAATGAAATAATCACTTTAGTTTAGCTAAAATGCTAAACGTAGGCTGGTTTGAGCTTATTTTCTATGTCACTGTAAAAATATTTTTGAGTTTTTAGACTGTTGGTTGCGCAAACGTTAAAAACACCACTGTGGACATTTTTTCCACGATAATCTTACCTTTTAGAGACTAATCAATTAATTGAAAAAAGTATTTACAAATTATTTTCTTTTTCAAATTATTTTTAGATTTATGAAATTATTTTATTAGGGGTTGGAAATAGAGATATAATCCTGTATCACATTATATGTAATTTTATATTGTATGTTATAATATGCATTTTTCTGGAAAATGAACTGAGAAATTGTTTATGGATGTCTTGTTTGATTCATCTAGCAAATAAACACATGGCAAATTAAAGTACTGCATTACATTGATGCAAAAATCATGTATAAAAAGCAGTATTGCAGTAAGTAAGTGGTAAACTAATTTGTAAAAAAAAAAGTAACAATAATATTTCTCTAATCTTTTATTAGAAAAATGAATGAATATCTTTATTACTTACAACCACTGGATGTTTCTTCCACAGGTTGGATCAATGCAATACTGACTCCGGTCGACTGTCTGGCGTTCTCTGGACACTTTGTCCACAACCTGAGTGTGGAGATGCAGATGAGGTATGGACACCTGTCTTATTACACACACATTCAGTCTTTATGCTGCCTTGTCCTTGTTGTGTTTGGTCATGTTTTTTGTTTTGTTTTAATTGCTGTGATCCACCATGTCTCCTGCAGACAGCCATGTCCTCATTTGGGGGGGATTTCGTGTGACATTGCATATTGGACCTTGGCTGATCTTACACTGTAGTTTCCGCTGGGTCCTCATTTGAGACTTGTTAGCTTCGAATTTCACCACACTGTTTATGAATTCTCCACATTCACACACAGAATTACCTTGTGAATTGCATAGTTTGTTGCAATAAACCTTTTGGTAATGCAGGACGCTGTTCAGCTGAATCATCTCGGTTTATTCTCCACAGAGCGTATGAAATCGAGAAGCGGCTAAAGGTCAAAACTCTCAACCCGTTCCCTAACTTTGAGACGGCATGCTGGTATGTGGGACGGCATCTCCTCGAGCGTTTTAAAGGTAAACTACTAAATCAGTTTATAGAATTTTTGCGCTAATATGTTGTGTTTTAATGTAAACTTACATGCTCATTTAACTCGCCATTGCTCCAGAGGAATGCCTGAAAGCATAAAAATCCCAAACTCTGTCACCAGTGCCTTTTCCTGAGTCCCACATTCACCGTGCGGCTCCACGTCTGCTGCACAGATGAGGCGCTGGACGCTCTAATATTATTTCAGTCATTAAATCGGTGCATCGCCGAGTTCACAGATGATTAGCTTCAAAATGTTTGGCCCAGCTAGAATCACTTGCTCCATTACAAGCTTGTGTTTAAACTCCCCTCAGCTGGCTTGGGCCAATTGTTTATGTTTCCACCATTTTACTGTGTATGTGTGTATTGTGTGCGGTGCACACTACTTTTAACCCACAAGGCCCTGCCATTAATATACCATTATTCTTTTTAAATTCAAGGTCAGCTCTCTCAGTGCAGGAAAAAGACTCACTTCACTGCTGCTGATATTTTCCTTGATGTTATTAATAATTTCCTGTTTTGGTTGTAAATCCACTTCACTTAATAGAGCTATTTAGCTATTCGGACGGCGCTTTTCTACCATTAAAGTCAAGTTAAAGAGGAATCCACATTTTCCATCCACAAGCTAAGCATGTCATCAAGAGGTACGATCTGCAGGGGTGCCACTGACAGTAAATAATTGACTTTTTGGTTTATTTAATCAGCTAGTTTGCAATAGAGCCTGGCTGAGGTTATTGTAGATATGTGAGTATCTGAGAATATGTTGGCCAACAAATAACAATTTGTTAACAAACATGTGTTTTAGTTAATATAGAAACACCATTATAGAGTTTGTCTAACAGAGAGCATTGACAGCATATTTTTCAACTGTAAAATCTGTAAAAAATTTGTACTCTGCGCAGTACAAATTTTAAATCACAATTCTTAAAAACATCTGCCAAAAAAAGATCCCTATCGAATATGTTTGTTATGTGTTTGTTTATATTGGCCAATTTGTGGTTATATATGCCTATATTTGCTACTTTAATGCTATTTGCTAGTTCTGTTGTCCTTGCTGACTTTTCAAATGCTCAGGGCAAATGTTTGACAAAAGGGAATCTCAAAGCTTATAATGACAGGGTCCACTGGAGCTTGTTCATGCAAGCACACTTGGGATATGCAGTTCACTATTGGAGCTCCTAAGATCCAAATATGGACAGCTGTTGGTTTCCATTAATTTTTGTATAGTGCAAAACTTTAATTGTAGACTCTTGAAACTTGCTCTGATTGTGCAATACATCACAATGAACAAATGGGCTCAATCCCAATTCCCCTCCCTTGGCCCTATCCCTACTTGTGGAGTGCCCTCTACCGGGTAGTGGCCTTTCAGAACAGAGCTATGAGGGTTAGGGTTTGAAATCTTTACCTTGGAAATGGGACACCACTTCTTACATATCAGTAAATGATGATGGCACATGTGTAACACATGAAAAGAGGTTTCTACAAAGAGTGTCAAAACATAATTATAACATTAAAGTACTATTACTACTATACATAATATATACTGTATTAAAGCCTGCTGCTTGCTACCCTTATCAACTATGATGGGCCAATCAGTTTCAAAACTGACCAAACTTGCAGGACAGAACAAGACAAATTAATCAATTAACAATTGCCAGGAAACATATTTTTAAATCAGCTATTTCAGTGCAGTCCTGTCTGTAGAAATTTCTGCCCTGCACTGATATCATATAAGTGCAGAAAATTTGCTGCTGGATTATATTTCAAGGTTCATACACGGAACATGTAAATAAACTATTACGTTACTGTCACTCACAAAGCCGCCTTTACACAGAGTTATATTGACATTGTGAATAGCGATTTTTCTGAAGGGCTTGTTTTAACGATCCAGTGACACATTACTTTGCATCTCAATTAAATAGAGATATAAAACAGATTTTAAACATTTTGCACCATTATTTGCGGATATATGGACTTTTTTCCCCACAGCAGAAGCCATGTTTCATGTTACACTGCCTCCGTTGACAAAGTAGAATGGAAATTTTCTTTTACCACTCCATTTGAAGTCTGCATCTGAAAACATTCCGTTTGGAGGGCCATTTCAAGGGCTAGATCACCACTACCCCTCGATCCCCAAAAGAAACAGTAGGGCCAAGGGGGGAATTGGGATTGGGCCAAAGTTGCATTATCATGTTATAAGGCAGTGTAAGTGCAGGTTGAGATCAAATGTCTGCACTGCCTTACCTCATAAAGATGTGTAAGTTTCACATAAAACATTCAAAACCATTTATATATTCTTATATATAGTATAATATTATACACTGTATGTTGTAGCAGCAGTATCTAGTCCTTCATATGAGCTTTATTTCATTGTACAGGTAACAGCTGACACAGAAAAGAGTCACCATGTGTCCATCTACATGCTGGACACACAGTAGTTACTCATTTAGAGATTTACTGCAGCTGATGCAGAGTGATCCAGAGTGAGTGAGCGGGGAGATGCTGATGGTGTCACTTGGCTGCTTTGGAGCTCAGCTCTGGTTCATTTTGGTAACAGGACAGTTTGTCTAAACACACAGTCGCCCTGTTGACAGAAACCTTCTCCTGATCACTGAGTGAAATAACTTCACATTGTGTCAGCTCATCTGTCATTGTTCTTGTGAGAGGCTTATTTAGATACATCTCGTAAATCTCTGCTGCAAATGCATGTTTAAAAGTCCTGCTTCATTCAGTGATGACATTTGTATTTATTTTTTTTTCTGCAGCTTTACATAAAGCAAATAAGCAGCCAGCCCCATACCTGGTACATGGTGCCAAAATCATCAATGGGGCCTTCAGAGCTTGGACTAAAAAACAGGTATGGACACATCAGTCTGTCAGTCTTCCATCTAAGGCCTAGTCCACACGCACACAGGTATTTTTTTTATACGTGGTTTTCCTCCTTTGTTCTTAAAAAAATCTTCGTCCACATGAAAATGCAAAAACACGCTGTTAAGTGCTGTTAAGAGCATGCCAAACCAACAGGTAGCGATATAACCTAACCGTAAAGCCATGTTGGCCAATCACAAGCCTGGAAGAAAGTTCTTATCAGTTCTGGTTCCGGTAGGCTAACAACAATGGCGCACCAAGAAAGGGTGAAAAGGTTCCAGTGAATAGCCAATAGGGATGTTCTGATTAACATATCATTTGACTGTCCAATCAGGACGCCTCTGTTCATCAACATAGTGGGAGATAACTGTGTATGTATATGTAAGTCATGGTGTAAGCATGTAAAAAGTCTGGTTAGCAACGTAAACACCAGCACTAGTTTGACTACGTCCGCCATTGCACCAAATTCCCTCAGACATAAAACAGATTAATCAATCAAGCTTTATTTATATAGCACCTTTCAAACAATTCAAATGCAATTCAAAGTGCTTCACAAGCGATTGACAAAACAAAGTTAAAAAAGGATTTGGAGACCAAAAGCACACCATGTAGACACTAAAATAACAAACACAAAAGTAAATTTGAAAAAGTTAAGATAATAAAAGACTTTATAAGATAATACAAATAATAATTTAATTTCAATTTTTTTTAAGTTAATAAAATAGAATAAAAATAATTAACAAGGACCTACAATCAAATTTTGATAAAACAAGAAAAATAAATAAAATAATAATAAAATAATAAAACTAAATAAATAAATAATATAGTAATTTAAAATAAGTATAAATACTAAATCTATAAAATTATAAAGCACTACATAAAAGCCAGAATGAATAGATGGGTTTTTAGTTTACGTTTAAAAATATCAATATTTTCCGCTCCTCTCAGATCCTTTTGCAAGGCTATTCCAGCGCACACTGACAGTGTGGCGTTACAAGCCAAAAACTTTGTCTACACTCAAAAACACAGAAAACAGAGTTTCTGGAAAGAGTTTTCAAAAAGGTCTGTTGTCAGTGACCTAAATCACAGTTTACGTTTTGTCGAGAGGCCACAACGGATAGAAAAGGCTACATTTTCAAAATACCCGTGTACATATGCACAAGATATTGTGAAGAGGAATGACCGTCTTCTCTGTCATCGTTACAGGCCCTCTTGGAACATGAAGATGAGCTTCCAGAGAACATGAAACCATCGCAGCTCATTAAGGATCTTGCAAAGGAGATCAGACTGTCAGAGGTATTTTGATTTTATTTTGGTATAAACATGATTTGATCAATCATTCTCTAAAAAGTCCATACTTTTACGCTTTGGTGGCCCCAAGTAAGAGATGACAGTTTCAATTTTCACATCAAGGTGGTGATGTTGTTCGGGTGTGCAATATAAGAGTCTCCATCCAATGATATCTCAATCACTACTGCAGAGACTGCAATACAATCTACATTTGATATTTGTAATCCAATGATTCTGATGAGACCACTAACTTGACTGCACCAAAGTAGAAACATTTTCTTTATATTGATTCATGTCAAATTACCTTAAAGTTAAACTAATGTTCGTGGATATTCATAGTTTTCAGAGTATGAACCTTTTTCTTTTGGGCGTTCCATGAACTTTCCTGTAGTGCCAAACTCAGGTCTACATGCCAACATTGCTGACAAAATATTACAGAATCTAATGGAAAAAATACCATGAAATTTGCCAGAACATTCATGCTGCCCAGAGGATAAACCCTTTTCATTTCAATGACACGGTGCATTTTCCTGTACTCACCCACAAGACAAACTTTAGCTTTGCTAGCTTTAAAGAATTGCAAGGTCCGCAGGTGTGAGGTGTTCCTTTGCTGCCACAAAAACATAAAAGAAAACAGGTATACTGTCCTGTTTTTAACTTTTTTCACATTAAAAGTTAGCCCGGTCAATTCATCTTCAGTATTTTATAAAGATGCCTGCAACCAACGTTAGCATTTTAATATTAGCAAGGTGTGGAAAAAAAAAACTAGCAGGATCCAACTTCATGCTAATGTTAAAGGTTAGTCAGAAAATGTGCTGCTAAGAGGTTAGCTTGTGGCAAAGTGATATTGTTTTGGATACAAAAGTTATAATGTTTTGTATTTATAACATGGTTGAACACTGGCAGAGCTTTATATTTTCAATTATATTCCAGAGGATACATTATTATTACCTTATAGTCCTGGACAGACATTAAAGCTAGCTTCTCCGGCAGGCTAACATCACTTCACCTCACCTAACATCAACCAGGTTAGCCTTGTATTTATTTAGCTAATTTAGCTAGTATTACTTTCACACCAAAACCACTACAAGAAACAACATTCAGCTGGTTTTTGGGAATGGATCTTGACTTAACAGAAACATTATGTCAATGCTACTTAAAGTCCTGAGCAGAAAAATGGTTGTCAATTGCAGGTGAATAAAGAATGAGCCAAGGTTCTGCAGCTGGATATTAGTTTAAGAGCAACACTTGTGAGACACTTGTGAAATGTGAGGAACTAAAGTGTCAAACATTGTGCTATAGATCAGATATTGTGTAGGGCTCCAATTAACATCTTTCATAGTTGATTCATCCTCATTCTTTTACTATGCACTGAACCTACAAAATGAGTGGTGTGAATGATACCTTGAAATAGCCAAACTGTAAATTTTGGGTATCTTTTACTTAATAAATAAATAATGTCTTGTTTAATGGTCAATTTTTTTTTTGTCTACTAATTGATCAATTAATTATTATAGTGCTGGCTCAGTTGTAATTGTTTTGGTGGAGTTTAATTGCCCTCACAATTCCCTGCTTTTATGTCTAGAATGCAACCAAAGCCATTAAGAGTGAGCCCAGCATGAAAGTACCAGTGGAGGAACCACCATCCACCCACTCCGAGCCCGAAGAGCCCGTTTCCCCGGCCCACGTACCCTCGCCCAGCAGAGAGAAAGCCAGAAAGAAAGCTTCCAAACCCCCCAAACCTCCCAAGCCTCCCAAACCCCCAAAGGTACCCAAAGCCCCCAAGCCTCCAAAGGTGCCCAAGGTCAAGGAAGGAGGAAAGAAGAAAGCAAAGAAAGTGAAGGAGTCGTCACCGCCTCCGAAACCCTCCAGCTTCGCAGCTCTTGAGTCCCACGCAAAAGACATCTTGAGTAAAATGGACCAGCCAAAAAAGACAAAGGTGAGCAAAAAATTTAAACTAGTTTTTATTTTGTGTAATGATTATTTGTATTCTCAGGTTTTATAACTTAATTTCAGCCATTTTGCATTCCTGCTTGTCACATTTAACTGTATATGCTGGATGGCAAAAGCAACCCATAGTAAAACTTGGATGAATTTGAAATAATCTGTTTATTATTGTGCCTCTGTTCAAATATGTCAATTTTACAGGTCGTAAAGAATGTCCTCAGTATGTCAGAGAAGGAAATATCAAAGCAGAACAACATGGAGAAGTTTGAAATCAGAGAGCAGAATAAAAACAAGACCGAGGCAAAATGGAAGTACAAGGTGAGAATATTTCAGCCGACACGTTTTTGTCATGGTTTTGTCAACTAACGCTTGCTTGAACCAGCCAAAGCAAAAACATCACAATCCTTTAAAAGTTCAAATAAACTGAAGGCTGGGCATCATTTAGAAAAGAAGACTCAAGCTGTTTTGAAGCTTACATGCTGAGCAGCTGAACAGAAAAAAAAGGATCATCCAAAAGTGATTTGCACACTTCACTTCAAAGCAATCAGCAAAAATAATGATGTGGCCTAAGTCGCACATTTGAGGCCTGCAGCTCATTAGAGCTGCTCCAGAAACATTCCCCTCCCACGGTTTAACTAATGGAATTAGGCCATATCCATGTTCCATCTAAAAATTTACATATGCTCTTATCTTTTACAAAAAAGTTTGTTGTATCATTATCGCTGAACAACAATAATACAAGGGAGAGACGGTAAGTTTGTTGAGTGGCTTTAGTTTCATGGAAAATTCAATGCCAAACTGCTGTGGAGTGTTTGCAGTCCCTCCGAGGATCTCCATCCAACTGCTCCAGGCCAAACATTTGCAGATGGAGTAGAGACCCTGTTGGGTGTTTACCAAGGTCGCTGGAGACCACATCTTCACTTGTGATTCAAGTTCACAGCTCCTCTGTGCCGTATGCATGGCAACTTGGCCCCTACTTTATGTTACTGTCAATTGAAAAGCATGCATTGGACAGTGGGATGTGTCAGTTTCAGGTTACACTGCGGAGTCACATGCCTTTAATTTAGGAATCAAAATTGTTGAGGAGTGAATATTTATAAAATGCATATTCTTGGATTTCAGTTAATTCCACAGCCTGCTCAGTGGTGATTTTTATGGCAGCTGTTTTGCATTCCTCTGAGTGGATTTGGTTTAGTTTAAATTGGGTCAGAAAATGTCTTAAATGAATAAGATCTGCTCAGATTAACATCATGATGATTTCAGTCTTTTTTTTTTAACAGTATTTCTTTTTTATTTTATTCAAATTACTCCTCACTATTTTACAGAATACTGATTGTGATATGTGTCCTAAAAGGAGTTGTATTTAGACAAATACATATTTTGTTTCAGTTATTGTGTGTTAACTTGATATACTACATGTGTGTGCTTATATTTCAAGTAATTGCAGTAGCCATATTTGATGAGAGCTACAGTATATTGCTGTATTCCTTGCAAAGGGTCAAAATACTCAGATAAGAAGGAAATGTGCAGAATTGTATCATGCTGATTATCTATTATGTAATTCAAGCAGATTCCGAAGCTATTAATTATATAAATATATAAATTTACATGGTTGGCAAAACATAACAACATCTGAGATAGAGAGGCTTTAAGAAAAAGGGAGGGATTTTACTCATTTAGTGCAAAAAAGGAAGGACAATGTGCCTCCTACACAACCAGATGCACAGTTCTGAAAGGAAGTATGTACAATGTTAGGACATATTCAAATAAAACTGCATGAATCACAGGTCAAAGTTAAAAGTTAAACCAATTGGACCCCATGTTTGTTTGAAACACTTTTGATGGAGGTTCTTTAAATTGTTGTTTGTTTAAATTGTTTAAATTGCCCAGGTACTGTATGTATTGAGCAGTATATTTTGCAGAAAAGTAAACCTGTCAAAATGACTATCAACACTATCACTAATCAGCCTATAAATCTTAAAAGGAACTACTGTAAACTCTATAAAATTAACTATTAAACTTTGCAAGGCTTTAATAAACATTAATGAATGAATATGTTGGGTGGGAAAGCCTGTATTCTGAACATTAAAGCTGCATTTATTCACTTAATCGTTATTTTGTCACTGGGGGGCAGCGGAACAAGCTGTAAACACAACTTTGACATATTTTATCACCATATAAAATTATTCAGGCCAGCAGTTTGGCAAACAACTGCCGTTTTACACATCAGGCAGAGCAACAATAGCACTTATTTGGAGTCATGTTTGGTGAATACAAGTTCATTATTCACTCGGCTTTGGCAAGTTTGCATCATACCACAAGCTCTCTTAGCTTTTTGTAGTTTACATTTCAGCCAAACAAGACAGAAACAAAATTCACCCAAACTGTCTTGGTTAGTCTTGCCGCTGTTCCAACAACCACCAACTCTGGTTTGCTCGAAATAAACCCTTAATTCTGAAAATATTCTGCCTCCAGACGCTGTTTTTCCTTGCTGCCTCTCTCGCTGCTGGCCTATTTGTACCACTGGGTTAGCTCACTGAAGGAGAGTTGCTGAGGCAGACCATTAAAGTAGCAAAATAAAATGTCAAAATCGACCAAAAATACCAACCAGGGATGAAATCAGTCAATCGCCGATAAGCACTATATTCATACAATCACCCAACCCTATTCACTGTCCTTTTAGTTCTATTTTGGTCTCCACCAACCCTTGAGAAAACTATCTGCATCTTTAGCTGCTCACTGTGTTCAGCAGCAAGTCTCTAACTTTGTCAGTCTGCTGGTTGGTGCTGGTCAGACATCATCTTCGGTAAAAACTGCTTTCTATTTCTTGACTGGAAAATGAGATTGATGAGTGAGTTTGAGGACTGGAAAACCAAACAAAGAGCTAATATGAAAATATAGATAAATGCAGCTTTAAATACATTTTTAAACTTTGCTCTTTCAATCTGGTCACTTAAAATACTGATACCAATGTATCCGTGATGAGCTAATATCAGATATCAGACTGATCAATGTGCCTTTAGTCATATTTGTTTGACCCTATTTCCTTTTTTAACTTTACAGAATAGTAAACCAGATTCCCTGCTGAAAATGGAGGAAGAGTGCAAATTTGACAGAACGCCGCTGTCAAGCAATAAAGACAAATTCAGCTTTACTATGTCTCATAAGAGAATGCTCGGGTATGTATGGAACGGCTGGGATTGCCATATAAACTTCTCACGAAAGGTTTTTGGAGGGGCGAGCATGTTAAACTTCTCATGTCATGTATTATGATGATTATAGAGCTATGTGGCTATCAGCACCGGATCCATTAGAGCTAATTCAAGGACTTCTCACTGTGAGTGCCCGGCTGAGCCTTGTATTACTCTTACTTGTATTATTATCCTGCGGTTTCCTTTTCAGCTCCAAGATGCTGAAACCTCAGACCAACTCAAGTGTTTTCGGATCATTACAAAACCTAAAAGAGGACAAACCCAAGCCAGTGAGAGACGAGTACGAGTACGTCTCAGACGAGGGGGAGCTGAAGATTGACGAATTCCCCATCAGGCGGAAAAAGAACACCATGAAGAGAGATCAGTCCTGTGAGTATCTGGGACTTATTTGGTGAAGCATTTCAGTTTATTTAAACAATCAACTAGGGCTGGGTATCAAACCTCAACACTTTTTGGTCAGGTTATTATTTTTACTTATTTTTTGGTCCAGTATTTCCTGGTCTACATCGGGGAACTTATTTAACTTTAAGTGTATATTTTATTTAGGTACAGTATTTTTTTTAATACTGATGCATTAAGCAGGTTGACACATTTGGGTGCATATAAAAGGGTTAAGACTACACCCATGAATTCTCTCAATCATGGCTCCGAGTTGTTCAGTGATTTCTGCTGTTGGGCTCAATGATAAATGATATCAGTTGACCAATCAAAGCCATGTAGGCAGCATTAAGAACTGAGACGCTAGCTACAGCTAGCTCGTATGTTGGAAGATAACATAGCAACAGCCGTACAGGTTGTTGACTTACAGAAATAACAACTCTTCAATTGACATAATTCTTTGATTCGCTGCCACAGCTTCAGTATCGTTTGACAGTGCCAGCAGCAGTAGAAAGGTTAGAACAGAACAAAGCAAAAGAAGCCCCTGAATGAAAAGAATCAAATGGCAGCTCAATTATCAGGTTGGGTTAGAACGGGTTTAAATTTACTAAAATAAAGTATTGTTTTTGGGTTGTACGTCCATCTATCTGTCCGTCTGTCCCATTCTTGTAAACGCAATATCTCTGGAACACCTTGATGGAAATTCCTCAATTCCTTTGGTGGTCTGAGGTCAAAGGTCAAGGTCACTGTGACCTATTAAACAAATTTTTAGCCATAACTCAGGAATTCATACGCTTATTGTGACAAAAATTCAAACAAATGTCTAACAGGGTAATGAAGATGAATTCATCACATTTTATATGCAAAAGGTTAAAAATTCTGGCCATGATTCAACGGCATCATTTAGGAACAGAAGGGGAGATTAGATTGTATAGATCTTCTGTGCTGCTGGGTTGAACATGTGTGTGAAGCATCCACGTTTCAGAATTTAGAGCTTCTTTGCAGCAACATCCATATTTGAAGCATTGTAGTCCACCACAAGCGCTTTGATTTTGTTTATATTGAGCTTCAGGTGATTGTTGTTGCACCATGTGACCAAGCTCTCTATCAGTCACTACATATATTATATGAGTCTGGACAGACATGGCAAACAACTGTGGGGCAGTAATTCTAGTTTGTTTTGTTATGTGTACCCAGCCCCTACTATCTCCTATTTTATGAAGAAGTGTATCGATGTGTTTTAGCTGTTGCTCAATGACAAATTCATTTTCCCCCCAGTTATGTCAGACATCAGAGAACCAATTCAGCCAGCCAAGAAACCAAAGTTCCAACCCTTGGTGACCAGGGTACGTATCACATGACATGTCCTTTGAATAATGACCTTGACGATAAACGTCGGGATGCTAAATAGCTAATGTTAGCATTGAACCACCACAGCCAGCTGCATCCCCATTTGCTCAAATACTATTCATGTGAAATCATTTCAAAACCAGACATATTCCAGGGAATTTCCTTTAACGTTTCGATGTTTAAAAGAATGTAAGAATGTGCGTATGTATGTATGTATTCTGGGTAAATCAGAAGAAGCAGCTCCCTCAGCTGTGGACCACCACACACTGATGAGGGAAATAGCTCTGGCATGAACAGAGGAAGAGGAAAAAAGAGACTTAGACCAGATGCTATTGTGTTTACTCCTGAGAGGTCACTGGAAACAGTATCATCACATAGTCTTAGAGTTAACTTCAGCCCCTCTGGGGTCACAGAAGCCCCTGATTTATTGTGTGTCTTGCTTTGTGGTAATTTTATTAAAAGCAAATGAGTCGTTTCATTTGATATTTTCAAGCTAAAGTCCTAAGGCAGGTCTGTATTACTAGTTGAGTTGTCTACATGTGTCAAAATGCATTTCTAAACAGATTTGTGTCAAACTAAACAACAAAGAGGGGGTCAGTAGGGGTCCACAGCTCATTCTTTCCCCTAGGGGCCCTCCTGGGTTATTCTGACCAAGTTAGAAACAATAAAAAGTTAACACAAAGAGACCAAAGCAGCTCAAATCCAGAGGAAAAAAACATTCAAAACAAGAAATCTGACTTCAAATGTCTGAAATGAAGCAACACCATGTTCCTCTGTCCCCGTGTCGCTCATGTTCTCGTTCTTTTTGTCCACTCTCTCCTGAATCAGAGTGCTGACTCCTCAGACGAGGAGACTCTGCACATAGACACAGAGGCCAAGCCTGAGGTCAAATGTCGCAACTCCAAGGTGAAGAAAAAGGGCGGCAGCGCTGCAGGGATTCTTGACCTGCTGCAGGCGAGCAAGCAAGTGGGTGGGATTGACTACAGCACCAACAGGTAGACTGACCACCCTTCACGCCATTATTTGTTCCGCTTCTTCACTCTGTTTCCTTCAACAGCACTGCAACTTTCACATCTAAACAGCCTCGGGTTACAGCGCATTGCTCTCTAAACGGCTCCCAACTGACCTTTTTTTTCTTTTCAGTGTATTAATTTTAGGACTCGACGCTCCTTAATGGGGCAGCCCATTGACAAACAGACGACGATATAATTGGATGAAAAAGCTGAATTTTATAACTTTACTTAGAGCTGAATAATCACCTAGTGACTGGAGCAACAATTTACGCAGATTCTGTCAGCAGTTTGTGTTAAGCCAATGTTTGTCTCATCCCCGCCTTAATCTATCAAACGCCTCGTGGCTGCAGGCTCTTCCTTTGCCTCTCGCTGTTTGCTGTTTTGTTCGGCTCTTGATGGTCTATTTCCACCACATTGAAAGCTACAAATGAGCAATGAAAGAAAGAAAGAAAACATTGTCTGAAATATGTTATTTCCTCATTTTGTTTTGGCGCTTTGAAGGGGGAATTCCACGAGTGGGGTGCATTAAAGACCACAGTTCGTTATAGCAGTGTTTGTCACTTTGCTCATTGTCGCAGCTCAGCAGCTTAATAGGTGTGTGAATTAAT
Source organism: Hollardia meadi (assembly GCA_037974645.1). Classification (NCBI taxonomy): domain Eukaryota; kingdom Metazoa; phylum Chordata; class Actinopteri; order Tetraodontiformes; family Triacanthodidae; genus Hollardia; species Hollardia meadi. Next base: position 107,118 of record JBBPCS010000359.1, read on the forward strand.
TTTCATAGTTGCTTTTTAAAGTAATCAGAGGCCCATGCAGAATATTTAGATTGGACAGTTTTACTATTTTCTAAGTGTCAAATAATAATGATGCTTAATAGCACAACTGCTGACATTTACACCGACTTCAAAGCCTTTTTTAATGATTTCTCTCAGTCAGTCTTCTCCTCTGCCAGCGTGTGGACTGCTGTGTAATGGCTGTGTTGTTGTGTATTTTTTATTGACGTACTTACAGTCAGCCACCTGCATCTCCCAGCACACAGGAGGCCATTCAGGGCATGCTGTCCATGGCCAACCTGTCGTCTTCAGAGAGCTTGCAGCAGCCGTGGAGCAACAGCCAGTCCAAAAACAATAGCCAGTCGAAGAGCAACTCGCACAGCACACAGGCCGGCAAGAAGGCGAGCGGAGGAGCCGGCGGCGGCAACGACAGCAAGCGGCCCAGCAAACGGCTCCCGAAGAAACCCAGGAAAAGCAGCAGTATTGAGAGTCTGGACTACGATGACGACCAGGATCACATGGACGCTTGTTTCAAGGACTCAGATTATGGTAAGAGCCAAAAAGCCGAATCAGTCTGCTCATTCCTGTTTCATCTGAATTTTAAAAACACGCCAGACGATTGGAGCTCGCCGACATCAGGCCAGTGTTGCACGGTTATTTTCTGAGCAAACTGATGAGAAAAAAAATCATCTGCCATACCTGATTCTCACTGCTGCCAACAGGTGCTGTTAAAACAGATTGACCGCTGATGGATCAACATATGGTTCTGTAATTCTAAATTTGGCCCGGAACTTTTCATTGGGAGTAGATGATAGAGTTTTTGCATGTGTCCTTTCCAAATCTGCCCTTTTGTGTTTGCTCCAATTTGTGTTTTTTTTCCCCCTCCTGAAACGTGTTCTTTGTGAACCCCGTCCAAATGGACCCTCCCAGCTTGTTAATAAGCCATTAACACGAGTTGTGAATTGTTGCATGTTTCTTTTTTTAACTTCTAATTAGTGTCTAATTAGTTGTTCGTAGCACGAACATTTTTGCTCTGAAATCTTCAGGCCTGCGTGAAGCTCTCCTCCAACGCTGGCACTCGCTTCTTCTCTTGTAAACGGGCCATTTTTTATCCTCATCATCCAATTATCAGATGTTAAAATGTCGAGAGTGGAAATGTGGTGCTGTGAGCAGGCGAAAAGGAGGCAGTCAACAGCTGCCTCACAGCTGTCACTGGAAACTTTCACCATTTTAAATGCACGGAAAGTAATAATTGCACTTTGTCACATTCTATACTTAGAATATGGGACAATAATTTTCTACATGCTCTCACAGAGATCATAACATGTATGGAATGTTAGTAATCTGTTACTTCTTTTGATTTTAGTTTACCCCTCGTTGGAGTCCGAAGAAGATAATCCTGTTTTCAAATCCAGATCGAAAAAACGGAAAAGCAGCGATGACACTCCATACAGCCCGACAGGTAAGTACTTACAATACTAATGAAAGTGCCACAATTAACAGTTTTATTAGGTTAATGTGTTGTAACCCTGTACATCGATGTCATCACAGCCCGTGTAGGACCCTCGGTTCCTCGACAGGAGCGGCCGGCGAGAGACGGAGCCCGAGTGGCCTCCATAGAAACGGGACTGGCTGCAGCTGCAGCAAAGCTTTCACATCAGGTATGTCAGGGCAAAAGTGTTACATGATGATAGTAACTATTCCTGTAAGTATTGCTGAACAAAAAAAATATGTGCCAATAGGAGGAGCAGCAGAAAACCAAGAAGAAGAAGAAAAGCACCAAAAAGAAGGCAATAGTAATTGAGGAGCCACTGAAAATCTCTCAGGACAGTAGCTCACCAGAGCACAATCTGGACTCCCAAGACGGCAGCCTGACAGACCACGAGTTCAACACTGGGACAGTGAAGTCTCCGGGAGGGCCACAGCCCATGGCACCGGGGGTTTTTCTCAGCCACAGGCGACCGTCCATGTCTTCTCCCAGCAGCAACAACAACAGCACCAACTCCACGAGCACCAACAGCAGCAGCATGGCCAAGGGGGATCGTTTGGGGTCTGCAGACGCCAAAGGTGAGTCGTGATGAAAGCAATTTTAGGCTGGTTAGAGCGTACCGTCAGTTAGCAGGAGACCTGTTTGCTTCACACTCAAGTTCAAAGCCTTTATGTGTAGAAGTTTTCAGTTTAGAAGGGATCAACCAATGTGTTGTTTTTTTTAATTACTCAAGTACTTTACAATTTTGAGGTACTTGTATTTTACTTGAGTATTTCCATTTTTTGCTCCTTTATACTTCCACTCCACTACATTTTGGGGCAAATATTTTTACTCCATAACTTTAGTTACAAGATACTTTGCAGAGTCAGATTATTCATACAACATATACACCGATCAGCCACAGCATTAAAACCACTGACAGATGAAGTGAATGACATTGATCATGGCTACAGTACAATGT
>JBBPCS010000359.1:140626-162816 GCA_037974645.1 Hollardia meadi
AAGAAGAAGAAGAAGAAGAAGAAGAAGAACAAGAACAAGAACAAGAACAAGAACAAGAACAAGAACAAGAACAAGAAGAACAAGAAGAACAACGTATCCGGTCTGTGTGTGACAGCAGCTATGCTCATCAACTAGCAACTAGTTTTTCGAAAAGAGAAATACATTTATTTTGGAACGTAACGTGAGAAAGAAGAGACAGCCATTACGGCGGTGGATCTGACTTAAGGTGAGGTTTAAGGTTTTCTCTAGTTTTCTTTACGCGACGTAAACGGAAAGCGTTAATCAAGGCTAGCAAGCACAAGCTAACATGTCAGTGTAATTGCTGTTAGTTGATCACGGTAGCTCTGTGATGGTACGTAAGTTTTTACCTCCGTTAACGTTAAGTCACAGAACATTAATGATCACTGAAGTTAAATGGTGCCATCTCAGTGTTTTGGACCCGAGTTTGTTGTAACATTACATGTGGCTGATGGTTTTAATCACGGTTCCTGTCTGCATTTTCTACTTAACGAAGCATCACGGGGATAAAGCTAGTTTCCTTTAGCGAGTCCGTTAATTACTTTACATTATTAGACACCTGGAAGTTTGCCATTATCTCTAAGCAGCAAGAGACCCGAGAGTCTGTTGTTGTTGCTATGAGGACACCTGAGAGTCTATACTGTCTCCTGTGCTGGGTTCACTGACCAGTCGACTTTGTTTACATTGTCCTACATGTTTTAAAGGGTGTTTGCAATCAGTTTAACCCAGAGTTAGGATAGTTTAACCTGTTAGTTAATTTATTCTAATCAGTCACTTAAACCAACAGAGCCTGAAGCATCAGTTAAGTAAAACTGCGACCTGTAGTTTCTAGCAGTATACCTATCAAATAGTTTGTGGCTTCTCCCTTCATTGCGCCATTGTTTTCAAAGGTTATTGATATCTTTAATTAGTTTACAAGCAGGCAAATCTGCCTGATTACATGACACTACAAGAACACTTTCATATGCTTATCCCAAATTCTCTTGCTTTTTTTCAGTGAGGTTTGCTAGTACAGGTGCTGCAAGTTGCATTCACCAAACTGCACAAACTTGTAAATCTTCATGCAATCTGTACATGAGCAGGTGTGCAGTTATGGAATGTGATCATGAGCATACTTAGTATTAGTTAGTTACTGTTGTGCTCTGTTTGTTTGAGTAAAAAGAAGAACGTTTAGATAGACATGTTTAATATGACGTCTTGTTAAAGCACAGCAGGCCTAGGCTGACAGTCAACGAGATGACAATATTATAAGGTACTGTGGGTAGGTGCTCTGTTACGCTGTCAGGTGTTATTGATGCTCACCTGGACAACACCTTTGATCATGTAAGTTATGATAGCTTGCTGTTTTTTAAAGTTTTGAAGTGGCAGTTAACATTTCAGAAGACTTCCCCAGGTGACACCATGCCTCTTGGAGCCCGCAGCAGCTGAACATCGACGTGTTTGACCGAGAAGCCGCCATCACTGCTGCCGTCATGGGAACGACGATGAGTGAGCCGTGTATCTATGACAAGCTGTCCGAGAGCATCGACATCCTCCGCCAGTCGGGCTACCGCTACGGCATGTCGGAGAGGGAGATCGAGAGGTTCATCAAGCAGGTCCTGGAGACCAACGAGCCCAGGAGGGAGCCTCCTCAGTTCCCCATCCTGAGGGCCACCATAAAGGTCAGGCCTGCCAAGAAGGAGGATTTGGTTGCTTTTTCCCTATTTTTTATTGTTAATTCAGTTCTACTCATGCTTTGTGTGAGGAAGGACACAGCTCTCAGTGTCTATCATCCCTGTTGTCTCTGCAGTTTGTGGTGGCAGTGGGCTTCCTGCTGGTGGCCGTGCTGGCCTTCACATACCCTCAGAGCACCCCACAGTTGGGTCTGGTCAACCTGGGCTCTTATAACTGGACGTCCCCCCTCAGCCACGTCCGCCTGCTGTCCCTGCCCATCGCCAAGAAGTACAATCTGCAAGGTCTGAAGCACAATCACTGTCAACCTTTCAAATTTCTCTCACACACACATGAACACAGTTTTTCACTAATGAGAAAGTACCAGGATACTATCTAAAGGATGAAAACAATACTTAAGTATAACATATTGGCCACATTCAGAATGACTTCAGCCCTGTGTGAAAAAACACAGCCCTTTCATTCATTTGAATGAGGCCAATCGGGGGACGCAGAGCAGTGCCAACATACGAACATCTTGCAAAAAAGTTCAACCTGGTTCAACTTTTGCTGCAACGCAAAGTCATCCGGCAAAGGTGCTGCAAGCACACGTTCCTGGTCGATTTGTACTTTGTAACCTGAAGCCATATTTCTAATGTTTAGGTTGTGATATACACGACGAAAGATAAAATGGTCGTTAAAGTCTCCGGAGTCGTAAAATCCTCTCTCACAGTTTTCTAAACATCTGTACAATGTTTTGATGTCTGAAAAACATTCAAATCCAACCTGTTTACCTGCTTTAACACAGGGCTGAACACACCTTATTGTTAGCGATAATGTTTTTTTCTGGGTCAAGTATTAGCCGAGTTGTGAGGCTGTCTTATCTGTTCTCAGCAAAATAAACTGCAGGTGTGACAACAGCCTGATAAAGAAACTAATAACGCTCTGAAGTCATGTTTCGATACCAAAAAGATCTCTCTCTATATCACAATATGATGGCATCTTCTTCGCGTCACACAACAGCAGAGTGTGACGGCCTTTAGAGTATTTTTCCTGCCCACACTTTAACTTGATCTGTTTTTTTGGAAAAATAAATATGTGTGTGTGCTGCAGGTTTCCATGAATGGTGGAATGCCGGCTCTCTCAGGCAGAATTTGGTGAACTGTTCGGGCTGTGCAGAGATCTCCTCGGTGCTGGAAGTCCCAGAGAGCCTCAGAGGGACCGTGACTCTGCGGCGGGGGCCACAGCTCGTCCTGCTGAAGGTCAGAGCTCAACACAGACGGGGTTGGCTGTGACCATAAATGCAAACTTTGTAGACAACAGCTTAACAAAGCTTTTCATAAACACCACTGTTAGATGACAATACCCATGAGCCTCAGCTGCTGTTGCTATGGAGAAGACATATTTGATTTTATTGATTACAATTAAATTATTGCTAGACTTTTCAAATCTTTCAAATTTACCACACAATAATAACATGATGTTGACCAGTGATGTGTGATAAATGTCGCTTGATCATACTGGTGTCTATGTATTTAAACTGGTTCCTGTTTGTTCATACCGGTGTCTGCAGGGTGGGGAGTCACTCACTGTCCAGCGGCAGCAGCTTGAGGAGCTCTACTTGGCCCATTCAGGCTCCATGTCCATTCTGCTGGAGGACGACGACGACGGTCTGCACAACCACAACCTCGGCCTCCCGCAAGGACCCGCCAACTTCACTCTGCTCTGGTACGCATTTCTCTTTAAAGTACAGGTCTTCATGGGTCCGCCAACTGACCTGGGTCCAAAATCATACTCGGTTTCATTGTGGGTATTGGATCTGTGTGTCAATATGTCTGAGACTTTAGTGGATCTGCCTTTATCTGATCACCTTTGATCACATGATGCATCATAATCACAGTGAGAGAAAATAATTCATTGTTAACACGTCTAAGACCTGCCTTCTCATTAAAATGCAGGAAGAAGCGCAGTATCACTGTTAGCATCATTTGCTTCCCACTATAAATTAATGAAGCGGATCAAAAAACTGTGTTTAATGTGAATCGGTCACATTTAACTGATAACCGTCCACTTCATAATCTGACTAGATCTGTGCATCCCTAAAGTGTGTGTGTGTTGTGTGTTGTGTGGTGTGTGTGTGTGTGTTATAGGAGGTTCAGCTCTGGGACCAGGGAGAAGGTGTTGAGGTGGCTCTTCCCGAAGGCTGAGCTCTGCCCCCTGCTGGACAGTGCTGGGACCATCGTGCAGCGCTGCCTGGTCACCCACAGCACAAACTCCCAGAGCAAGGTGAATTCACATGTGCAGTAGTAGAAAATCCACTTGAATTTAAGAGTTTTGATTTTGGATGGAGATTAATGTATAAAACTACTTCAGACTGTTCCTGAAACATCTTAATTGTTGTTGTTGTTGTCGTCTGTGTTTCAGGGTGTTGGGGTGTTTGGCTGGCTGGTGGTGGGTGAGGGGCTTCCGACAGTTCGAGTCCTGCCTGTTCAACACTGTCAGAAGCACTGCAGCTCCTTCAACCTGTGGCTGACACCCGGAGACATGGGTAACGCCTGCCGCACCCGATTTTATTCACAAACATTAATAAAGTGACAAAACAGCAACTTCTGATAGTACAAATAAACATCTGTCTTGTGCCCACCAGACAAAAAAATCTTTGAGTCTATAAAACACAGGAATTATGTATTGATTACCACAACAGACCGACTTTTGATAAATTTTTTCCATCATCCTGTAAATAAGTGAAACCACAAACTTCACTAGCATGTCAAACAAAGCCAACATGTTTGACACAGTGAGTTTGCATGCCGTCTACATTCTGTCACAGAGTTGAACATCACTTAGCTGCTGAAGTTACTCAGTTGATGTTTGTCCCCTCTGACCTTTGACCTGTGCAGTGTACGCTGACCCTCGGTACTGGCAGATGGAGCTGTTCCCCGGCCGAGGCCAGAACATCATCTGCGACGGGTCGGCCTTTTAACCTTCAGCTGGAAGCTTCAGCTGGAGCTCAGGACTGCGGGTGTGACGTGCACATCGGATGTGAATGTTTGTCTTCCTGCTGAGGCGTTTTCGGAGCTCGTCGGCCTTTTGTGTGGCCTCGCCCACTGATGCCTTAAATCTCTCCGGTCTTTTTTTCTGACGCCACGTCCGTCTGATAATCCTCCCAGTGTCCTCAGAGAACTGGAACCCACTGCACACAAGACATCAAAGGTCGAGGTCAGAGGATTTAGAAGTGACTTTTAGACTTTGTCCTCGTATAACAGCAGAGCATCAACGGTCTTTAGACTCTCTGCAGCTCTGGTGTGCTGTGCTCGTGCCATAGCTTCAAGCAGATCTATAGCAATTAAATCTAATTCATGAACTCATTGGGGGCGCGTCTCTCTTTCAGGTGGTGAATCACTGTTGAGTGCATTGGCATTACCCTGGTTCCAGACCTCTGAATCCCGGCCCATAGCTAAAGATTTGTTCAGTGATTGAATAACATGTCTGGTGTTGTGCTCATTAACGGCTGTGTCCTTGATCACTAGTCAATCCGAGGTTTGTCGGTGGGTTAATGTGGATGAAATGTTAGCAGGTTGATGTAAGTCAGTTGAAGAAAGGTCTTCAATCAACTTTAAAGATCCCATCCAGGCATGTTTTCAGATGCATGTAAAATACTACTTAGCTAACATGCTAAGAAACAAAGTGGACATTCAGCCTGATTATCAGGACACCTGCAGCTCTGATCATTTAATTACTGCGTATTCTTTTTGCATTTAACCAACTTGTAACCAAACTCAACGGGTCACAGCGCACTTTTTGCCCCGAGTAAACTTCTCTCTGCAGTGCATTCTGGGAGCTCTCTAGGGATTCAATGGTTGTGGTGTCGGATGTTCACTACCTCCTGAAGTTGTGAGACACACCTGCAGCTTCACCTTCTGTGCTCATCATCTGGTTCGTTACCTGATGTTAAAGAGCCAGTTCATCCAAGTTACACACACCCCAGTTTTCTTAGTTACCTTGACGCTTTGCTGCATGTTGAGACATTAAAGTTTTGTTGAAATTGCAGCTCTTGCAACTTTAAAACTTTATACGATTGCAGGTTTTAAGCGAGTTTTCAACAGTTTTCATTGGAAATAGTTTCAACCACTATCTCAGGATTATTTTCCACAGATACAGATTATCACTCTGCAGATTATCAGGCACAAAACCTGGACAAATAAAACCACAAGTATCTGATTGGAGAGATAATACTCGAGGTATTTGTGTAATCTGGGTGAACTGACTCTTCAACAACCACTCCCTCCTCTAACCCAACACACAGCATCATCAGCGTCATCTTTGTCTTTTTTTTTTTTTTTATATTGTGATTTTAACTGATTTAACAGACAAAGCTGCTTCTCTAACTTTAGTGTTGTTATTTATTATGATTGTATGTATATATGTTCAAGCCATTAATTTCAATAATGTGTTGTAATATTATTATGCTTTGATCACGTGTGGTGGTGCGTGCGGACAGGTGAATGTCACAGTGAAGCAGTGGAGGAAATATCTTGTGCTTAATCAGGGTTTCAGTGGGTCGTTACCAAGTCTGAATAATGTGAAATCAGTTTGCCAAAGTTGATGCCCGTTAGATCTGAGTTTCGCTCTTTAAAAGGTGCTCTGCCTCATTTTGTTTCAGCATCACGAAAATGTCCAAATTTCCACACCAGATGAGAGCGCTTGAACAAAACTAAGGAATGAATCTTTTAAAATGTTCTCTTTGCATAGAAATGTCAGTTTTATGAGAAAAGTAAAGCTTGTCATGTATTTGAGCTGTGTGGGATTTAAGTTTTTTAATTTTAATTTATTTGAAGTGCTATGGAGCCGAGTGTTTGAAAATGAGGCGAGTTTAATGAGAAAAGGTTTTTAAACTGCAAATAGCAAAAATATTGATTACTGCAGCTTTAAATCAAAATGAATTATATAAATGAGATCTTAAATATAAAGTTTTAACTTGGCTACAGTCTGAAGTAGACAGAGTTTGACCATACGTTTATGAACAAGAAATAAATCTTTATTAACATGAATAATGTCGACATACTCGAGCAAAGAGTACAATATACAGAAGCAACTCAGGGTTAGAAGTTATGTAGGTTAGTTTGTGATTAAACATTGTGTTTTTGGTAAGAAACACAGTAAATGTGTTAAAGCAGCAGACAAACAGACTGTGAAGTGGAATAGGTTAACATTAATTAATATTACCATTAGTAAATGGAATAAATAAAAGCATTTGTCAGTTATTTTAAAACAGTTATTAAAGGAATATGATGATTAGTTGTCAACTTATAAGGCTTTGAGTTTTATGTATTATTTACAAATAATACAAATTGTATACATTTAAAAAATACTTTTATATTAACTGATTATAATTAAACACTGTCAAAATATATATTTATTCCCGTAGCATACAGCAGCACCTGTAACTATAATCAGACATTTATCAGGCTGCTGGTTCTCCAGCAGGGGGAGCTGTTCAGTTATTGTCAGACCAATTCAGTGCCACCTACAGGAGATAGTAGAGTAGCGGTTTGATTTACAGTAGTGCAAGGTTTTAGTGGTATTTTCAAGCAAAGCGTCTGTAATATGCACCTGGACTTCACACGAAGAGACTGGAAATTACACTGTAATGTTCAGTGTTAGTATTAACTAAAAACAACCCAAAAACCCAGCTAAAAAATAAAAGCACGGACTGACAACTGGTGTCAAAATAATAGTGAAAACATGAATTCTATCTATCTCGAATGGAAACTCGCCCTCCAGCATTTTTAAATGTGTATGTCACTGAGGGATGCAGCATGGGAATAAAAGTGCAAAGCGTCATATTTGGGTTTAAAGGGTCAGTTTAACAAATCACAAAAAAATTAAAAATATCCCTCTTCCCCCCCTCCTATTATCTCTGCAGTCAGGAGACAGTTTGGGTTGTATTAGTCAGGTTTTTAAAGGTTCTGTCTCCATCCTAATACAACGGAGGGAAGAAAGAATATATTTGGGTGCACTGACCCTGTGCCACCACACCAGCTTAAAAAAAAAAACATATAAAAAAAACCTGAAACATCGCTGTAAAAGCAGTTCTTTGCAGGATGTTCTGCTGCCGGTCACGTTCCTCCTGCCAGCAGCGGGGACGACTCGGAGGCTTCACGCTTGTGGTGATGTGACGCTGCGATGCCACTGTGTGGCCGGTTGTACAGGTGGCTGCTCTGCAAATGTGCCTCTGCTCGCAAGTTGATTTTCTTCACAAAACAGAAAGAAGCAACACACAGACTTAATCGTACTGCTCGTCTAGACTTTCCTAATTTTCAGGGTATTTGTGACGCTCAGAAAAATGTATTTGCTGTTCAATCGCTGCTCCTTTTTTTAATGACTGAATGGAAAAAAGTTTCCTGAAGAGCAGGAGGTCTACCTTTATCGGAGTGTAACATTTTCTGTGCACTGTTGACGCCTGAGGGTCAGTAAATGTAACAGACGAGCCAAAAATGGACCTCAACAGCAGCTGTGTGGGTGGAGTACCTGAAAATCTCTGATGTAGGTGAGGAAGAAGCTGATGAAGGAGAAGGCCAGAGACCATTCAGACACCGTGCTGATAATATGAGCCGTGTAGCCCTGAAAGAGACGACATACAATCCTAAATGCTGACGTGATGTCGCAAAGAGCTGCAACAGCTGTAATGATTTAATTTAGACAACGTTCTCGTTTTGCGTTTGGATAATATTTAACATCTGGGAAGAAAGAAACAATATTTTAGTATCAGTATTTAAAACAAAATCAAACCCAGCTCTAATGCTGCGCAGACAGAGGAGTACTGACCGTCTCTCCAGGAGTCCAGTGCAGTTTGTGAGGTAGGTCCACGCCCGGCAGACTGCTGTACATGATGACTGATGATACAAACACTGACAGGAGGGGGAGCTGTTAAGGTTCACAGCTCACTGCTCTGCAACATGACTTGCAACAGGAATCATGTTTCACTAAGCACGGCAAGGAGAGTGGGTTTCGACAGACAAACTCTCCAACTCTCTGACTTTAACTGTATTCAAAATAAAAGTTAACTTTTTAATAAATGGAGAAAGTTATTTGTGGTCATTTTTGTTCAGAAGAATAATTAACACAGATGTTTAATTAGATGCTGACTGATAACAAATGTAACACTTGGCAACGTTTAATCTGCCATTTGTCGTCACTCTAAAATGAAACTCCAGTGTTGTTGTGATGTATCAGATCAGTCAGATTAGCTGAAGCGTGTAATCAATAACTGATGTCTAATAAGGGGGCGTGTCGGTCGGCTTCAGCTCTTGTGCGTCCTCACTCATGGATCCTCAGAGATCCTTCGTGCTGCAAGATGGAGGACCAGGACAACTTCCAGGTTGAAGCAGGGAGCGAGGAGAGAGGAAATATCAAATAAGGCCATAGATATAGATCAGTTCCTGTTGTGGAAAAGAGCTGTCAGAATGACGTTTTTACACCCGGGAGTCCATGTGTGTCTTCAGTCAGTCAAAACAAAACAAAAGGTTTTGGACTGTTTGACTTAGAAAATACGAAAAACCTCATTGATTAATCATCGTCTCACTCTCTGCCCTCACCGACTCCTGTTCCATCACAGATGGACCGTTTCCTGCTGCCACCACATCAAAGGATACTGCTGATGATGCTGCACAGGGTCCAGACTCCGATGCCGAGGCGGACCAGGTAGGTGGTCTTGCTGTGGATGTGAGGCTGCATGCGGTGTGAGAGCAGCGTCTGAACCAGGATGTAGAGAGCCCCGACCCCGAAAGTCAGCACCGCCCCCACCAGGTGCATGGAGAACAGCGTGGTCTTCTGCTCTGACACACACACACGCAGATTCACTGCTGACACGTTCCAACACTCACAACACTGTGCAGCCGTGAACTGATCCAGGACCAGCAGCACTCACCTGGAAGTTGGCGACCACGCACATCCCAAAGGAGCTGATGAAGCCCAGCAGCAGCCCGAAGCAGTTCAGTCTGCCGAGTTTGAGATCTTCATCACCCATCAGAGCCTCCACCTGTTTGTAACGCACGTACACCGTGGCCATACCTACGCACGCGCACACACACGCGCACGCACGCACACGCACACACACGCTTTATGGATGTCTGCAGCTGAAAAATTCAAGGAGCGAATTTAGTTATTCTACCGAGACATGCTACTGTTGGCGAGGGTTCTAGGGTGTGGGGTGAGTGGTTTGGGGTTGTTTTTATTTTATTATTATTATTATTATTTATTTTGTATTTTATCTTATTGTTTTTGTTCCCCCCTTTGGTTTTTTGTCCTGTTGTTTTGGCTGTTTGTTGCTGTTCTTATGGTATATTTGTTGTTGTTATCATTGAATATTTGAATAAATATTTGATTTTTAAAAAAAAACAATATTCTGTTAACACAAACATCTTTTTTTTTTTTAAACAACAGAATATTTAAAAGGTGCAATTTGTAAAATACAGCCAGAATTTAAAGGTACCTCCAAAAATATAGGGGGGCAGCATATCACTAGAGTAACCGCCAACTGCTGTCACTATACTGTCTGCTCTAAGTTCGTTATCTTGAGCTGTGTAATCTTTGGTTGTAGCTATAGCGACTGTTAGCTCATTTGGCAGTGGAGCTAGTGGGCCTCCTGCTCACTGAAGTCTGCCTAGATCGCGACCTCGGACCACGGAGGGAGTACCATGAACTGGGCTCCGCAGCCTGAGCACGGCTGGAAACCAAACTGGGAACGGACACAGCCTCTGAGACCAGTGGAGGCCAGTTTGGCAACAGGGAATACAGATTTACAAACATTTTGGCGATCACACTGAAGGAAGCGAACCAAATCATCCCATACAGAAAGACTGTTTTAAATAATGTATCATTGCCTGTGTGTGTGAGTGTTACCTAAAAAGGCCGACACATCCAGCATGATGCCAAACACACACCTCTCTGGTGCCATCGTTCCCGTGTCGCTGCAACACACAACAAAGTTCATTGAAGAGAAGTTCGGTATATTTTGTTAAAAAGGAAAAAAAAAACCATTTGGGTAAAAAATATGTTAATAATCAAAAACTATGGAAGAAGGTTACTTTGTGAGCAGTACTGAAACTCGTGTACCATGTATTGGCATCAGTATCCAAATAAATACAAATGACAGCCTGAAAATGAAAAGCTGCTTTTGTCTACTGACCCATTGGAGAGAGAGAGAGACGCCATTGTGTGGGTGTGTTCTGATAGATTCTGAGTGGGCTGCACAGTTTGCATTAGTGGTTACTGGTTCTGTGATGGTTTAATAGTGTGATCAATACAAATGTTTCCCAAAAACACATTTAAAAGCAAGACTAAAGTTAATGCAGCTGTATAGAAACAAGATTAACTTCATAATCCAATCAAATTTAATGTATTCAACACATTTTAAGGCTGAAAATTCAGATTATTGGATTGAAGACTTTAAGGACTGAAAGATTGAGCAACAGTAAGTAAGAGGGGCAGGACTTAGATGGACAGTCAATTAATGACCTTGTGCTCTAACTGCATTTTCATTAATTACATACATGTGTAATTAATATAAAAAATAATAATTTGTTGTAGCCCAAATATCAGCTTCATTTCCATTGAGACATTTGAAAAGAAAAAATACAGTAGTAGTACAAATTTCTTCATTTTAAAGTGTGCACATGTGTGTCTCTGTGTCTCTGTGTCTCTGTGTGTGTGTGTGTGTGTGTGTGTGTGTGTGTGTGTGTGTGTGTGTGTGTGTGTGTGTGTGTCCAGACTCGCACCTGATGTACGGCACCAGAGGATCCACATGTTTCAGCACCACCGCTGTGATGTAAGCAAAGACGAAGGACGCCGCCGTCCAGACGACCAACGCTGCGGGCAGGAAGCACAGACCCTGCTGGAACCACCACATGGCCGCCTCACCGTGTGTGTGTGTGTGTGTGTGTGTGCTGCCGCTTCACTCTGTATACAACACACAAATAAAGTGACACGCACTGTTACACATCGTCTGTGCCGCCGTCTCATTGTCTTCTTGAGAACGTGCCATAGGTATTATAAAAAATGGCATTTTGTCATTTTTGATTGTTGATGCCAACATTAATATTAATTTTCTGTTTGTCTGTCATTAAACGTGAATTCGGAAGTCTAGACTTGAGTCACAAAATATTACCGCTGCAGTGCTGAAACAATTAATAGGCCAATAAATCAACTGATCAAAGTACTCCATCCATTCTCTGGCTGTTGTTTCGACTTGTTGCTTTTCTTTGTTTTCATATCATTTTATATCTGAATATCTTTTTTGGGGGGGATTTTTTTTTTCTGCTTTACACTTTCTGACCCCATCTTGATACTATGAGGCAACATTTTTTGGTACTAACAGCCATCGAACTACAGTATGTGACCATGATAAAAACATCTGCTGTGGCAACATTGCAGACATTCCTACTTGAACCACAGAATCTGATGGGTGGTATAATAAGGAGAGACACCAGCCCCTCAAAAGGACACACAAACATGTACAGAGCAGCTCCCTGAACTGAGACCTGTTAGTTTTTTTGGTTTTTAACAAGCTGGTTTGAGATGAGCCAGGTCTGTGCAGAACTGATCACAGCACATTCAGTCACATGCTGCTTAAATCTCTGACTTGATCCCGACACAAGATCGAGACAGCTGCAGATTTCAGGACCAGGTGAAGCCGGTTCAGGTGAAGGAAAGACAGCTGAACATCACAGGCTGACAACAATAATACCATATTATGTGCAATATTACGTTCATTTATTATGTACAGTTATTATATTAATATCGTGCAATATTACTTCTTTTTTTTTCATTCCCAATGAATTAATTTTTAGTTCATTTAGATATATTTTTTTGGTCTTTTACTTATCTTACTTCTGGTATCTATTAGGCACTGGTTTTACACTTTATATTTTTATTTTTTACACTTCACTTATTTTCTATTGTTTTTATTTCTATTGTTTTTGTTTTATTCTTTGATGCTGTATTTTGGAGCAATTTGGCACATGGATTTCCTTCAGGATTAATAAAGTTCTATCTTATCTCATCTTCTTTTTTCATCACTTGCAAGACCACATTACTTTTATTTTTCCACTATAAAGAGGTTTATTCTGTAAATGTTAGCTTTTATGAAAAAATCTGTCCAAAATAACAGACATTACTGCATTTCAGACAGATGTTTAGCCTTGACTGTCCAATAATGAAGAAAAGTTTAGATTTTTCTCTGCATGTATGTTTTGAATTTCTTTTTTTTCCAGGTGTCAGAGTTTGAAGGTGGATTGGGTGAAATTATTTAATAACCTGAAATGATTTAATTGATTAGGTGATTGACAGAAAATATCCAGCAGCTGTTTTGATCATCAAATAATTGTTTTAGACACTTAAAAAAAAAAGCCCAAAACTGTCGACTATTAGTGACAAAGAAAGGTTAGTTAAGAAAATAATCCGCAAATTTGTTAACAACCTATAATAAAGATGACCATAAGACATTTTAATATCCTGATCAGTTAGAACACCAGTTTGGTAAAAGTCTGTTAAAACACAGCTTCACCTGAGACTTTAACGTTAACATAAAGTGATAAAAATGTTGTGGTACCGTTTAAAGAGGAAGGACCCGTGTTCTCACTGAGGAAGCGAAAGACAAAGTCAGATTCAAGTGTAGAAAAATTAACTGTCCATCTAAAAATCTGACAGTTTTACGCTTCTTTTAAAAACTAAGTTTACACATCTCGCACAATCACGAAACACCAAACATACAGTAACTTTAACCTAACTGGTAACGAACATTACATTACAACATTGGCACTAACATTATAGCTAGGCTAGCTAACGTTAGCTGCGCCTGATAACCGACGTTTTTTATTTAATGTAATCTGGAGCACGCAGCAGCTAGCTTGAGTGAACACCGTCATGTGAACCGGTGACAGAAAGTCGGTTTTTAATTGTAGCTTGTTAATGAAACTCACGTTGTTCGTGTCCTCGAGCGATCAGAATAATCCTGCGGCGACACAAACTCCTTAAATCGCTTGTTTCCAAACGTGACTCTGATGTTCAGACCCCCCCCCCCAGTCAAAATGTCACTCTTCCCCCCGGTGAACCGCCACACTTCCGTTTAAAAATAAAGCGTAAAAGTTGTCGCAGCGTCGTTTTTATACTTCCACAGATGTACATATATATATTCATGAGTTCGGCTAAAGGTGAAGTGCGCATGCGCCAGAGACATATCCGTGGGATTCTCTGTCCTGAATTCTGCCTGACGGGCACTGCTAAACACGACTGGATGGAGCTATAATCTGTCAAATAAAACCAGCGAGAATGAAATGAAGTCATTGTGAGGCATAATCGTGGTTATAATCTCAGGCGCAGAGCAGGTAAAATACACAGACTAAGGAACAAGGACCTGAATCCATCAGTTTGACCGTTTCAAGTAAAACACAGAAGAAGAAACCTGCTTCCAGGTGGGAGTATTACATTTATTTTAAATGCATTTTTGCACTGGCAGGTGAAGGAGAGAACTTGTTTACTGTATTCCTCTAAGAACACACTGTTCTGTACACTGGTGATATACCTGAGCTTGGCAGTCTGGGCAACAGAAGACAAACTTTTACACAAGCTTTCCAGAGTAGAAACCGTGACAACATGCTCATCATGTTTAAGGCAAACCTTTACTAGTAACAATGAGATGACCCGACACCAGGAACTATATGCACATGAGCTGCTGATGCTGTGTATCACAGTTGTTCAGTTGGTTTCAGGTCATAGGTTATACAAAGAATCTCCTGCTATAATACAATCTGTAGTACACATGCAGATTAGGCCCAAACACCCAGTGTGAACAGACATGAGTAATCCACTGTAGAAAATAAAGGATTAAAAAAATACAAAAATCTAAATGTGACATTCTAGGACCGCCTGTTTTTAGTCAACAATGTTTTAATGCATAATACAGACTCATTTACACCCATGGGATCCGTCAAATTAAAGCACTCTAAATGTACCTTTAGTTGTGTCAACACTGAGCCGCGCTCATTAAAGGGTCAGTTCACACAAATCACAAACATAATTCCAAGATCTCCACTAAGATTGTGGTCTTCAAGCCAAACACAATGCAGCCAGATGAAATTTAGCTTGTGGTTCTCACAGTATTGAAAAGTTAAAACTTTGTTCAAAAGATTTTTTCCCTCAATATATTATGACAATTTCCAAAGTGCAGCTATAGCCTCAAGACCGTTTATCTCATACTTCTAAATTTTAAAACTTTTTTCCCCCATTGGCAGGGTTTCTTTTAATTATTTCCTTTTTAATCACATTAACTCTCAAAATACTACAAAATACATGATGACTCTTTTCTCAAAGTATTACAACTTTATTCTTGAAATATTGCTATTGTTTTAAATATCGTCTTCAGTGGCAAAACACTTTATTCCCACCCCCCCCAACAGTAATAAGCCCTTTCATAACTTTATTCTCAATATATTACATTCTCAAAATATAAATATACACTTGTAACCACTTTATTCTCATTACGTTTTTCCTTTATATGCATTGAATTTAAAACTACAACTCCATTTTCATGATATACATCTTTATTCTATAAATCTCATAATACTCTAATTTTTCTCTTTATTCCATGTTAACATACCACAAGGCATCAAGGACAAACATGTTTTGCGATTCATGTGAAGTGACCCTTTAACATTTTTGTTTCCATGAATCAAACCAAGTCTTTTTTTCTTCTCAACTGTAGTTTAAGACCAAAACACCCTGAACCTGAACTCATCACTTTGCATTGTAGATATTCTTGAGCATTTTAACAGCGGCTCAGCATCTGCAGATGGAACCGTTTGACCAAATATAAATAAAACAGGCACAATATGCAAAAGCAAGAAACTAATCTCTCCACATTAATACAGGTTCTCTTCAGAAGCAGCGACACTGCACCCACTCTGAATGAGGTGCTGGGACAGTAGAACGTGATGTTGGGTGGATGTGGAGGCGGAGTGAGCAGCAGCCGCTTCAAATAAACTGTTTGTTTTTTTAAAAATTAACTGACAGGAACAAAAGGTTTGATCCGATTCTCGTTTAGCCACCACCTTAAAACCTGTGATGCCATCGTGTGAACCTCATCTCCTACACATTCAGCCCAGGTGCACCTGCTCGGCTTTAGCAGGTACGTTTTGAGGGAAACACAATGTCAATCAGGAATAAAAACGGTGTTTCGGTTCAGTAGCAGCATCCACCGGCAACACAGGAAGGAGTGTGACGTTCACATAAATAACCGTAATAGTGGCAGGTAGTTCCTTTTTAAAGAAGTCTGATTATTGTCAACAAATTTTTCGAAAAGGCCAAAACCAACAATGAACTGATCTACGAACAAGAATTGCCTACACATCCAAAGTCTGATGCATCTTATTATAAAGCTCCATTGTTCAAAAACTATTAAAACACATCAGTGAGCCACACTGTTACACTGACACACACACCATCCTGCTGCCAGAAAGATTCACTAGAACACAAAACGTGGATTAATCCACCACTGAAAATAGTCCCCAACAAATTTAATCTTTTCTCCTTCTGAGCAACATTTGCTAAAAAAACTAAGGTGACGAGCCCTTTAGGGAAATAACTGCGCCTTTATAAAGTAGAAGTAGAACCGAGTGCCACAGACAGAAGTCAGTAGAAAGAAGGTACTTAGAGACAAACTAACACATTGTTGGTTCTGGTTCTCTTGTGGAATTAGTTGACAATAACATATAGAAAAAATATAGAAATAATAATATCTGGTGGAGGCGAGAAGTGACAGAAAGCAAACTTTGATCTGAGCGCAGCCAAAAAGAAGGACCGACTTCTTCACGTTATGCTGCTTCGCTTTAAAACATCTTAAATCTGAGCCTCGCAGTTCATTCTTGACCTCAAAGTGTTACCGACAAGCTTCAGCATTTCATCCGCATAGCTCAAAGTTTTTTCTACATGTGTGAAAATCTGGCTTTGGCTGTCACGTCTCGAAGTGTTCCGTTTACAATAAAAAGAATAAAGTGTACAGGAACTCAACGAACTAGATTATAAACCTTATAATCAATATATTAGCAAATAACATTACATATGATACATACACATAAAACCCCTAACCCAGACGTGAAGAGTGCCCAAAACAATCCCATGTGTAGTTTTAACCGAGTGGTTTCAGTTGGCAAACTAAAGCAAAAAACATTGGCAGTGAATATTTTGCGCAAAGACCTTCTGATATGTAAAAAGAAAAATTAATAAAGTTGACATTAAGTTTCCTCCAAAACCCCCATTTTGCTGAAACATTTGCACAGTTTCATGTGATGTGCAGGAGATAAATTATTTTTAAAAAAATCATACACATGAAAAAAAAAAAAAAAAAAAAAAATTTTTTAAATTTGTCAAAACAGGATTTCTTAACTTAAAAGAGAAGCACAGACACTGTAACAGTTTGGTATTTACAATAGCAAAAGGTTATGCAAATATTACAAAAATTATAATCATGAAAAGCAAAGAGTTTGATTCATTTCCTATACATTTTCTTTGCACAAGAACAGTTAAAACACACGTAAGTTTCTCTCCTTGAACACACCGAGTAGCACCTGTCCTCTGCTGAAATATTTGCTCTGTGACCATGAGTTTTTTTTTTCCCAGAAGGAGAAGTCTTATTACTGGGGCAGAAGATAAAACTGGTACAAAGATAATTCTGCACTGGTGGAAAAAGAAACAATGACAGTAATACTCCAGTATCTTAATATATATTATTTGTCCTCACATTCAGTTGGCAGAAGCACAAACTTTACACCACGTCGTCCCCTGCGTCTCTACGTGGGACACAGAGGGAAGAAAAGATGAGTGCGACTAACAGGAAGGGACAGAGTCAGTAATGGCCGGCGTGTCCTCAGTGAGGAGCTGAACTGAGCACTGAACAAGGCTTGATTTTAAAAACAAAAATGTGAAGATGGCAGGCAATCTGGTTGCAAACACTGACACAGTAACGCACCAAGTCAAAAAAGGAAATGATCTGCAGGAGAGAAAGAAACAGCATCATTTCAACTTAGTATTTCAGACTTTACCTGTACAGCTCAGTCTATTTTAGTATTTCAGTGTCATAATTTTAACTTAACATCTTATAGTTTCAACTTTTAAAATCCTACTTTTTAGAGATGGGCACAAGTACTCAATTAGGACATCCGTATTTGTCCAACTTATAGAGTAAACTTCCAGTTTTTAGTGAATTGACCCTGTTCAATAATTACAGCAGGTACAAGAGGTACAATACACTAAATGAATGTGCAGTGCAAGCAAACATTAAGACTGTGCATCATAGAACAACTAGTTTGATGACCAACCATTTGCGCATTAAACACAAGGTAAAAACAGTGAGGACGGGTAACAGTCAACCACTAGCTTGGTGTTAGCGTGCGCTCGTTGCGATGCCACCAGGGTGGAGAAGATTAGCCAGCTCATCACCAAAATGGTGAGTGGAGATCATCTCCTGTTAGGCTTTGTGGAAGGAGGAGGCTTCTGTGAGCTGATGGCGTTTGTTGAGCCGGAGTACAAGCTAGCAGGGCGGCGAACAACGAGAACGAGAGTGGAGTAGATGTAACGTTATGAGGAAAGTGTGGAGAAACTGAGGGCTGATCTGCAAAGTGACAAAAAGGTGTTTAAGGTGTGTCGCCATCACTAACCCTAACCGCCATGTTCAATTATTAGTATTTTTTTTAAGGAGTACTGGATTTAATGCGTATTTAATGAGTATTCAGATATGGAAATTACTTTAAATGCCCATCCCCTACTTTAGACTGGATGTCATAATTATAGCTTTTATCATTTTATAATGTTTTAACTTTGTATATCAGTCTCATAATTGTAAGTATAGTAGTTGTACTGTTAGTATCTTGTAATTTTGATTTAGAATTTCTGTCTCATTATTTTTGACTTATACAGTATTGCATACATTTGACATTATGAGACTATGAGATATATAAATATATTATAGTCTCGTTAACAGTTTGAGAATATGTCAAAATATTGAGGCTCAGATAATCAATACACTTATTACACGCATACTTTTGACGTAGGATTACAGCTCTATTGACTTATTATCATACATAATCTTATTGTTATTACCAGAGGTATTTTCATGTTTGTCAAACATTTTCTTCTTTTCATAGCAGAAATGGGTTTTCTAGCATCATGTGTACTTACCAGTGCAATCCACA
Organism: Hollardia meadi; assembly: GCA_037974645.1. Taxonomy (NCBI): domain Eukaryota; kingdom Metazoa; phylum Chordata; class Actinopteri; order Tetraodontiformes; family Triacanthodidae; genus Hollardia; species Hollardia meadi. The sequence continues at coordinate 159,541 of JBBPCS010000359.1, forward strand.
ACACCAGGTACTCATCAATAAAACTATTGAAATACTGATCCAGGAACAGTAATCCTGGCCCCAGGAAGGCTAAATCATGGAGATGCATCTCACTTTTTGTCATATGTGCTACCTGTAGACAGACAGAAAAAAAAAAAAAACCACAGTCAGCATCAAACGCAGTTTAAATTTCTTGGCCCTAAAACCTCTAAATGTTAAACCTATGGCACTGTAAATTACATGTTGTATTTAACTTATGTTTTATGGTATTATGTGCATTTTAATGTTTTAATATGATGGTTTCAACTCAAAGTCATAATAACTAATGTGGTAAAAAAACAACAACAGTAAACTGCAGAGTGAAAATGAAGGCAGGTGGAATTAGAGAAAACAAAACAGTCACATTATTGTCTTTTTTCATATGTTAAACTTTGTCTCATATTTTCTATGATATGAACAGAAGTTATCCAAAAGTCTAAGTTTCTACATGTTTTAGATTATTCTTTCTGTGACCACAGCATTGCATAGGACTGCTCTAAAAAAAGTTGGTTTGACTCACAACTAATTTATTGGTGATTTTGGCCGAGACGAAGCCGAACGCCAGGATATAAAGACATGGATGTTTCTCGAAGAGCTGAACAGCAGACTTCTTGTATATCATCATGGCCAAAATTATAACTGAACCAATATGTAAGACTGGAGAGAGGACGCTGGTTCCCTGAAGACAGAGACACAAGACACAGATGGTTAATGTAATAGTAGAAACATACAGTAGAGCTGCTCTGACGGGCTGTTTGAGCTGATGCTAACGTAACAAAAATGTACTTATTCTGGGCCGAAACTCGTATCTGTACCTATACAGTCAAGTGTTTGATCTTGGACTGGTCAAATTTAAGTGCATTCAAAAGTACCATAATATTTAGCAATTCTGCTGTACAGCTGTTCACTGTACATACAGAATGGTGGAGCACACAGAAACCGGCGCTCGGTGACCCAACAGAATGCTCATGTTAATTCAATACGGCTAATAAGATCTAAAAATAAGAAGCCTGCTAACAGCTCTGGGACAAATGGGTGCTGATGGGGGGCTGCAGTGGCTCGCTCCGGATCAAATCCTACATAGTATTCACAATGGCTAATCTGTTAGAGACAGGTTTCTTGTTTACAAACATGAAGGTTCATTGTCTAGGTTCAACATTCTTCCTCATTTTCTGTGTTAAACTATCCACCACGATCACTAGATGTTGCTACCTACAGTAATTATCCACTCTGAACTAACAGGGAGCTTCTCCTCTGGGGATGTAGAGTATGTACTTTTGCGATTTGTGCAAGTTCTGGCGCAAAAGCAACTCTACCCATCGTCCGGTTGGATGCTTGGAAGCTTTTCAATACCGATTTATCCGTGATAAAACCCTCGGACACGTCGGGCTCTGGGAGACAGGTTTAACTTATCAGGAGAAGCGCTGAAGACTTACCGCTATTGTGGATCCGTTTTTGCCCACACCTCCCGTAAAAATAACTCTGAAGTAATTGGTGCAGGAGAAGATGGCGCCTAAAAACGTGCAGATGGCAGGAACCATTTTCATCTGGATATTTAGGATCGGAATCTAGGAGTCAAGACCATAAAACACGGAAATTAGGAATGATAATAAAACACATTTAGATCATCAAAAGAGGCGTTTATCAATACTGTAATTACTACTTTTGTAATCTGTGAGTACATTCACAACGAAGCATTGTGAGTAATGTTGGAGAATGGTAAAAGAGTTCAGTTCTTTACATTCCTGATTACAATTATAGTAAAAAACAGCCAAAACAAAAATGTTACAGCAGCATTTCAGGTAGCAACATAAACATCATACATATTTATGGCATCATCAGTCTCAATCTTAATCTGTAAGAATTAGAGCCAATCACAATTACCAGCGACTGCCAAAAAGCAGATCCTCCCACGGCGGCCAGCAAATACATGATTATTATGAAGATTTGCACCTCAGTCACATCGATGCTGAGTGGGAGGAGAAAGCAGAGAGTTCACAGTGAGCGTTAGTGATGTCGACCAGCACACAGTCACCCTGCGGCCTTCTTCCACAACACACTGCTGGACATGGAGCTGATGGGGCGCCGTTGTGTTCGTCTGCGCTACACATTTAATGTGGAGGTTGAAGATTCAGCAGGAGAGTCGCAGCATTAAAAAGATGCAATCAGTAATATTTCACTTTTAACAAAAAGTCACGCCTCTGATCCCTCAGTGATTGCTGATATATTTTCATGTCATCACTGTGAGGTTCCCAGGAAACCAGAGGATACTCCAGGAAGTCACTGTGCCCAGTCGCTGTTCGCTCAGAAACTGTTCAGTATATAAAACCCCTTAAAAAATTTTTTTTAAAGTTGTCACGTTGTGTTTGTGCACGAATTAAACAAAATGAGCGACACCGTTCACTTTAGAGGTGTTGGTAGGTCTAGTTTTGAACTGCCAGATAAGCCGTTTCCCCTGCATCCAGTCTTTATGCTTAGCTAGGCTAACCATGTCCTGACTCCAGGTCTGTTGCATGAGACTGATATCCACCTGAACATCTGACTGTCAGAGAGAGAGTGTATTTTCTAAAATATTACCTTGAAACAGGGGTTCTCAGGTAACTTAAGGCCCACTTCTGATTATTAAAGGATCACCTTCCCAAACTGGGCCAGGACAGGATTTCACCTCATTTAACACACTGTGTTTTCGGCTTAGTGTCACTATTTGCCATCATGAATCCAAATTTACTGTAGTCGGTCATGTTTCCTCACTACACACGTTAGCTAGCTGTGGCAGAACACGTTTGTCTGGTGATATTCGTAATGTAACGTATTTGATGTTATTTTATTTATGTGAATTTTTAAACACATTCAGATATAAATATTAAAAAATAGAGACCCCCACTGGTTGGGAATAGTTGGCTTAAAGTGTTCTGAACAGGTTTAGACGGTCTGGATTATATGTGTTTATTACAGGTGCAACAAATATTTCCATTATCAATTAATCTTTTTTAAATTATTCTTTTTCATTAAGTGATAGTTTAATCTATAAAACATTGGAAATCAGTGAAAAATGCCTTCAAGACTAGCTTTGTCTGACCAACAGTCCAAACATTCAGTTTACAGCGATATAAAAACAGTAGGAAATCACCCCGTTATGATCGAGGGTGTCTCATTGCCAGCACCGTACCTCCTGCATTATATCATTAGCTTGCCTGGGGAAGCTAAGCAGGTTTGGCTGTGGTAGCCCTTGGATGGGAGACCACATGGTGCTGGAAG
>JBBPCS010000359.1:162916-176876 GCA_037974645.1 Hollardia meadi
CGTTAAACCGAGGTCCTGACTCTCTGTGGTCAATAAAGATCCCATTGGCACTCTTCGCAAGAGTAGGGGTGTTACCCTGGTAAAAATTCCCAAAACAGGCCTTCCTCCCATCCCTCGTTACTTAATTGGCTCCTTCATTCCTCTACTCTCCACCGAAATAGCTGATGTGTGGTGAGCGTTCTGGCGCAAACTGGCTGCCGTGCATCACCCAGGTGGGTGCTACACATCGATGAGTCGAGTCGTGTATTGGTGGATGTACTGAAAAATAATAACACTCAGACTTGCTAAGGACTAAATTCTAACTCTTGAGCATTATTAATAGACAAATTGCTGTAAATTATCTTTTTGTTTAAAAAAACAACCTTCAAACAACAAAAGAAAAAAGAAAAACAAGCAGCTTTTGTTGACTCACATGCCGAAGCGCAGCGTTCCCGACACGTAGGTTTGCCAGTGGGCACAGTAGAACATAAACATCCCGGCGAAGCAGCAGAAGAACATCCAGTCTGGGTTGGTACCCATCTGCACTGCTATACTGGTTCCCAACACCACAAACACTGCAGAGACAAACACAAGAACACATGTTAAGAGCTTCAGATTCACTGGGACACAGCGGAACGACGCCAAACAGGGGAAAAAAAAAAAAAACTGACCGGTGGAGAGGGAGTCACAGCCGTGGTCAAACAGCTCACCCAGCGGAGAACTGCTATTGGTGCGTCTAGCCTGCTTCCCGTCGATGGCATCCAATGACTGGTAGACAAACAGACCCACAGCACATAGCAGGTATGCCCAGAGAGGAGCCTGAAAAAACACACGCACATTCATAACGGGTCACTCACACTAGCGCGAAGCACACAGACAAGGCTGGATCGAATGAGCTCCAACTCATCAGATCAATCACATCAATACATATAATCACAATCCATATACAGTCTACAGTGTGTCTAATAAAGAATCACTCTCTGTTTGACTTAAATTAAGTTATTACAGTACACAGATGGTGCATGACTACTCAAGTACTCATTTTGGACGTCAGGCGAGCCGTTCCAAAAGATTTTAATTTGAGTGTATTGACTAACTTTTTACTGAAAACAAATCTCCAAACCCTATTTTGCATTTGATAGTTTAATTTGAACCAGGGCTTTAATTGTTATTTCCCAGTATTTGATCATATTTAAATAATAAGCCTTCCTGATGTCCAATCTGCTCCTTTTTTTATTTGCTATTAAAGCAAATTCAACACTTGAACACTCATCATATTACTTAATATATATTACTTAATAATAATTCTGTCTCTTGTCGCTTTTTAACAATAATTTTAATTAATCTTTAATTTCTTCTTCTCCTCCTTTTCTATTTTTAAAAAAATAATTTCTTAAAATCACTGTTAAGCTACAATTACGAAACCTGACAAATGCCTCCTGCAGATGTTTCACATTCAAGTTCTTCCAGTGGCTCAAAGGCCGTAATCCTTTCCTTTCCTGGTAATCTTTTAATTGAGCATATCACACAATACTAAGTCAAAACCTAGTATATGGCTGGGTGGCTTATGATCAATAAGCGAAAATGTGGCCTATTTCTTAGAACACTCTGTACTGAGTGTTTTGTCAGTGTAATTTGGGATGCTTTAACTGTGCGACCTTTGCTTGGAGAGCCGTTTTCTCTCCTGTTCTGCTATACACAGCACAAATGTCAGTCTTTAAATGAACATCCTTCACGTATGAAACTGAACTTGAAAACTGTGTTTTCAAAACCCTGGACTAGGCTGCATCTAAAAGTGGGAATAAAATGTACAATAGAATGAAAAATATCTATACTTTTTGAAGTAAATTGCAATGTATTGTTGTTTCTGCTTCTTAAGCTGTGGTGTACTAATAAAGAAAATATAAAAGTCAGTCAGTTAGTGGGTCCGCAGGTGTACTGCTCAACAAGTAGTCAGCTAGGGCTGAGAAAACTGTTTCAAGTGTTTGTAATCTGCAGTAGCAACCACGTAACTGTCAGCTAACAAAAGATATAACAATGTTGGCCTACAGGTCAAAAGCCACGGTAGCTTTTCTAGTTGACAAATAATTGCCAGCATGAACTGCAAGCCTGACTCACGTTCATCAGTTCTGTCTTACTCATCCTTGAGTTGTTAGTATTTATATCAGCATGTGGTCGAGGTGAGGCGTACACGTAGCTTTCGCCACTTGAATTGATCTGGTCTAAGTGTCAGCTGAGACGCCTTTTAAACGCCGTGCAGACTCCGCTTACTCGGCGCACCGCATGCATATGCCAGAGCGGAAATGGCGTTGACCCAGTGAGTCAGTCAGTCACCGACAACTGCAGTTGACTGTCCAGTATAACGTATGATGACTAACCTGTTCAGTGGCAGTTGGGCAGTAGTAGACGAGCACAAGGGTGGTGAAGACATTGGTGGCCAGGCCGATGATGGTGATGAGGTTAGGGGCAATCCAGGAAGGTACTCGTGCCACCAACCATTCCCAGTAACGCTGCATCAGAGGCTCGAGCAGGGAGCGTCCAGCACTACTATACCTGCAGGGACAGACAACAGTCGGGTGAGGACCTCCACAGTGTTTTAACAAACTGTAGCAAGTGACAGTTCAAGCCGGCACCCATCTCTTGTATTGCCTACCTGTACTGGACTTTATCTTTTTTTTTTTATTGTAAAAAAAACCCAAACCTCTAGCTGTAGACAATCAATGTAGAGTCTGTTAGTTTGTGTAACTAGAATTACTGCCTGTCATTACCTCCAAGTCTGGCACTTCGTGACAAAGTTTAAACCCAGGACAATTAGCCTGCACACAACAGTAGAGAACTAAAGTAACGTGACAAATGATTCAATATACCTCATTGGTCTGAGCTCTACGGCACACATTTTCTAGTAATAAAAGAATTATTGACAAAAATGTACATACCATGATTACCATTACCAGTATTGATTGAGTAGAAATTAATCATTTATAATTGGTGTTTTGTAAAAACCCAATTTTTAGCAGTTTGAAAGTTATAGTAAAGTTTATGGATGACTGAAACTGCCAAAATAAAAAATAAATAAATAAATAAATGACTCAATAAATAAATAAATTATATAATTATACTACTTATTTACTCTCATTTAATTTTCCATTTAATTTATTAATTTTTATTTTTATTAATTAATTAAGTTTACTTAATTATTTGTGTATTTATTTCTCCTTTACATTTCCCCCCCTATTTATTATTTCTCCACACTTATTTATTTCTGTATTTCTTCTTACATTTCTGCTTCCTTATGCAAATAAGCGGCCATCATTCAAAGGTGTGTCACTGTCTCTGCACACTAGTTTATTCTCCCATGAACATTTATTACCTCCATGCTTAACGTTCAGAAGGTTAAGCCACAGTTGCCCCAACAGCAACTAAGTTTGAAATGTCCACTCAGACAAAGCCTGATGATGTCACACACACCCTTTTCATACAGGAGAGCTACATATGAAGCCCCCTTCTTAACACACACTGAACCTATTCCATTTCAGAATGTTTAATGCTTATGTATAGTTCCAAACATATCAGTGCTAAACCACAGACCTACACAAACGTAATAACTACATATGAGGCACAGAAATCTTAGTTCAGTCCGTACAGAAGAAATCACTGTTACCTGTGCTCCTCCAGTCTCTTGAGCTGGTGTCGGGACAGAGGGGGTGAGGGCAGCTCGATCAGCCTGCGTAGCACTCCGGGGGCCAGCCAGCAGGCTGCCTCCATGCCCATGCCCTGCCCAGGGTCCTTCTCCCGACCAAGGCCTCGGCGAGAACGAAGGCCACCCCCCTGCTGCTGCCCCGTCGTGCTCATGGAGCCCTGCTGCCTGGTGGTCTGGTCCCTAATGGCTCTGGCTCTGCCACTGTCCTGCCGAAGGGGCTAAAGATCCACAGTGGGACTGGATGAGGCTGGACAACACCTGGGGGAAAAGAAACCAATATCACAACAGTGTCCTGTGAAAACATCACAATATATGAAGCTTAACAAAACCCATGGATAATTTTGATAAGGCTGCAACCAATGATTATTTTCATCATTACTCAATTATTTTCTTAGTTTATTTATTTATCTATCTATCTATCATGTGGTCATCACCCAGCTCAAAACCCAATGACATTCATTTTCCAATAACATAAAAGTGGCAAATCCTCACATAGCTTGAAAATGACTGAAGTAATTAATCGATAATCAAAAAAGATCAAAGATCAGACGCCTCGGGGGCGCCAGTGGACCAAAATGATCAGAAACTTCACTGTCACATGTGTTGTTAGTGCGATTGATTACATCAGGCGTGTACTACTGCTCAAACTAGCTGATGACATGGTTGGATTCATATAACAACGTTACCAAATACATCTGCAGACGAGCATTTAACAAGTGTTTAATCAGTTACCTGTTAACATTGTACAAATAAAATAAAGACAGTTTGAAAGACCCACTTGAAGTATTTCTTGTGACTGTCAGCGACATATGAGCTTACTACAGAAAACAAACAAGTCTGCTTCAGCGGTTTGCTAATATTGCCTAACAAGGCTACTTGCTGTTAGCTTTCTTAACGTACTGCTAATGTTGAAGATTAGCATTAGCTGGGCTGGTTGTAACATTCGACCAGCAGGTAGCTACGGAAAACTTGTGTCAGTTTGGGAATTTAAAGTTACTCGCTTGCTGTTGACTTGTTATCACTTTCTCCTACTTGCGTTACTGAAAATACCACTGCCCTTTTACTTGTTTAATCAAACTACACTATTGACGCCTCCCAGGAAGACTGCAGCTAGCTCGACTAGCTAACCCAAAGACAGCTAGCAGGATGCCTAACTGACGGATGTAACAACGACTGACCTGGCCGGTTAAAGGACGAGAGCTACGGACAGTCCGACGGGCGGTGAGGGCGCTTCGAGCCGACAGACAAGAACTCTCTGTGGGTGGTCAGTTTTTACAGATCCTCTTTATGACTTGAAGTACCGGAGGAACGTTTGCAGCTGTCGGTGGATCACCGCGACCGGTGTCACTGTGGTTGTCACAGCAAGCTAGTTAACGTTAGCCATCACGGAAGCCTCGCGTAGCTGTCGTTATTTTAAAGGACCTTATTCCCTGAGTTACGTCTCACAGGCAGGCAGGCAGGCGCCTTCCTTCTTCGTCGCTTTGACTCTTCAAGGTATTTTTCCAAAGGTGGAAAAAACACTCAGATCTTGTATTTAAGTAAAAGTAGAAATAGCACAGTGTAGAAATACTCTGTTACACGTAAACCCCATGCATTAAATATTTTATGCATTTAAGTACAAAAGTATTGGCATCAAAATATAATAAGCTACTTAATAAAAGTACCAAAATAAAAAATATGTATTATTCATATTGGTATATTTCTGAATAATGTGTGTTTCATTATTGGATTATAATTATTGATGCATTTATATGTCCATTACTTTAGTGTTGTAGCTAGTAGGTATTCTACTTTATATCATCTGCTGGGTAGCTTGTGAATTTATTTTTTCTAAAATTACATCATAATTTATTTGGTAAATCTGCAAATTAATTAGTAACTTAAGTTGTCAAATAAAAGTAGTGGAGTAAAAAGTACAATATTTGAAGTATAAAGTACCCAATAAAGTACCTTAAAATTGTACAGAACTTCAGTAAATGTACTTAGCTACATCCCACCGCAGCATATTTCTGCTCTCCACATTCATTCACATCACATATGGACCTGCTGCTTGTAGTAACAGTGTTTAGATTTCGATTACATCAAAAATGATGAACAATAAAACTGAAACTGAGGGAAGCAATCATGCGGAAACAACAGGAACTGAGGAACTCTGAGCATAACACAACTATTCACTTTCTGTTTATTATCACATCAGCAGGTAGTTTACACACGCAGGAGTATCTGTTCAGGCAGAATCAGTTCATTTCAGATGGTTCAACAGGTTGCACAAAGACACAACTGTTCATCCATCAGATAGCACAACAGGAATATGACTCTGAGAATAAGAGAAATGACTGAGAAGGACACATAAGGAACACTGTAAATTCCTTTTAAGGAAGGTTTGAAGGCCACGTACAGCGCCTCTTCTGCAGATTCCTTCTTCTCTGCAGAATGGCGAGGTCTTCGGTCGCTCCCAGGTGTCACCAATTACCACTCTTTCAGCAAAGAGAATTCAGATTTTATGATGCCTGCTTTATATCACAATTCCAACTCTTTGCGCAGGAGCTCCACAACCTCCACTCTGATATTCTCACTGACTTTTCTGTTTTACATTTCATATGAAGACACAATCTTCTTTTCTTTCTTTCTTCTTCTTCTCTTTCTTTCTTTCTTTCTTTCTTTCTTTCTTTCTTCTATTCTTTTTCTTTTTTTGCATCCCTCCGCGACCTCATTTTTAAGGAGCATTTCCATCTGTTTTAGCTCCTCTGAGTTTAACTGCACCGTTTTAGTTATCACAGCTATCGTGGTGCCACGCTGCTGGATCTGAGTGCTGTTTTCCTCCATGTGGTCAGTGAGTCGAGCGTTCACTATAGTTTTCATTGATGTGCCTGTGACCTTCTGAAGATGTACTTATGTTTTCTTTTCTATGTGGGCTTTTCTGGACTATTAGTCGGCGTCACGTTACATCTATCCTCTCTCTGAGTGTGGCATTATTATGCTCTGCATCATTTTCAGTATGTGTGAATTGGAGGGTTTTAGATGCTGAAGGTTCTTTATTTTTATGTTTTAGGGTGATTCTGGGGGAAAACATAAAAGTGGAGGCCTGACTCAGTAAACCCAAACAAAAGTAGCTCCTACTAAATTTTCAGCAGAGAGTTGACGCACAAACATCCATGCATCCACAAAGTTTAATATAATTTTTCACAATATAATCACAGGCATTCAATCATTGTTAGACCACCATGTCATATAAGCACTGTTATAATTGCAGCCAAGAAAAGATCAATGAACAACATGAACATTTCACACAGTTTAAGTTGCATATTCACCAGCAGAATGAGATCTAAACGATTAACAGTGTATATCATTACCATGACAGCTGCAGCTTTAAAGGTTCTGATTTTTTTTTAAAAACTTTATATACAATACCCACATGACCAAATGTATTACGGTGTGGTGATTACAGACACCACACCTTAATATACCCCACCCATACTGGCTATACAACAAAGACTGAAAAGGCAGATAGAGGACAGACTCCAAGTCCTCCTCCTGTGTAAAAAATAACTTCTAAACTTCAGCTGCAGATAATATGAGCTTTTCGGCAATCTGAGTTAAACCGCACCAAAAAACAAAAAGAAATATTGTAGCTGTACTTTTTTTGTAATAAAGCAAAAAGCAAGTAGCAACAAAATATACGTCACCAAACACTAACAGTGCAAAAACAAATAGTCCACAACTCAATGCAGCCTCAATACATGTATTAAATCAAGCAAGCGAAGCAATATTGGTGAGTGTGAATTAAGGTCTGAATTAAGTTCTCAGTCACAAATGGAAAGAGAGAAAGAAAGTGTAAGATCACCAAAGCAAACCACCTTATTGTGCATTTTTTCTTAAACGCCACACAGTTGGAGTCACTTGTAATCACATATTATTTGAATGTAATATTTTATGTAGCCGAGACTTGTCTGGCTCTCTGGGTCGAGGTGAAATAAGCAACCTTGTGCCCTAGAAATTAAGTTTATATACTCCTAGTTTGCCTTATACGTTTTGAGGGAAACGTAGTTGCTTCCTAGATTAGCAGGTCAGCGTATTTTCGAGTGAAGGAACTATTTTTGTTCTGCACACAAGTCATAGAGAGTTGTTTGAGGTGGATGGTGAACATACAAAGCAGGGTTCACATCATGAGTCCAGCATGCAAGCTTCAAACGTAAATGTCTCACATAAAAGAAACATCCGAGCATGTTGCCCTTCGTGCAGCCCAGATAAGTAGAATTCTAGCTTTAGGCAACAAAAGCACTTTGGTCACTGTGGACTTAATATTTAACAAAGACCATCTGTCCTCAACTTTTAAGACCCCCTCCACTCAAAAATGTTTTTTTCTTATGTTTACATCCCCTAAAATGTCTGACCTGGACTGTACTGACTTGTATCTGTCCAAAGTTTGTCACTAGAAAAGTGTTTTTACATTCTTCTTCTAAACGGGGAGATGTCTGTGCACTTCCTAAAAATATGAGATTCAAACATACACCGTTAGCTGGATTTGGTACGTCACAAATAAGAAAGCGAAACGCTAATTTACAAATACTACTACTGCCAATGAGCCAGTTCCCAGGCAAACTTGGTTGACTATCAAGATGTGAACACACTGTGACATTGTAGCAGATATTGTTGTACATTTCACAAACGCTAACGCTGTAAGCCACTGCCAGTTACAAGCTAACAAGCTAACAAACAACATAAACAAAAGATGCTAACTACACTTAGCATTCTGATACGTCTGCTGTTCGCACAACAGACTCCTCATCTGAGGCTCAAACATGTAACGTTATGGCTGAATATCTCCCATGTTTCCTCTAACACTAGCCATCTTGATGCTAGCTGATCTTTCACCGGTCAACCTAGCACAAACAGCGGTGGTGGGCGGAGCCAGAGGCCTGTGATTCATAGATCCAGAATTTCTCAATGAGGGAGAAAGAGTAGATGTGCGTCCAGCCCCTTTTTAGGCTTTTAAAAAAATGTTAATGTGGGGAAACCATGTTAAATAATATTAATCATAGCAGAGTATTCTTATGTACTTTAGAACATGTCTGGAGGGGAACTTTAACTAAGTGCTGTGAGTGGCTCAACATAGCCATAAAAAAGTTAATCATTTTTCAGTTCCTACGATTGGATACGCCTCATGCAATTCTGTACTAAAGATTGGGAAAACAAATTTAATGTTTTGGTGTCTCCATTAATCCATAAAAAAAATGTTTGTCATTATGCTGATTAAAAGGGGCATTATGCTTCTATCCAGATTTATGGGAGTGGTGCAAATTACATGAATATAAACATTATTTTTACGAGCCGGCACTCTTCCTTTAATGTCACCAAAGTTACGGTCATTCAACTGCACTCAGCCCTGAAAATGATGCGAAGTCACAGTTCTGATGTGGGTAATAAATAAACAGACTGTGAACTGTGCATGAAAGTGATGTTGCAGTTTGTAGTCTGGTAACATGGAGCTACAGTTAGGACTTTTTCTTTATCCAAACACATGTGCATGAATGTATCTATTGGCTGACGGTGTGAATTCCCAGTTCAGAATTTAAAAAAAAAAGTAAATGAAACAGGAAACATGCTTAAATTTGTCTTCAATTGAGGAGAGTGAGAGATGAAGCAAATCGAATTATGATAATACTGGTGATGTTTACTTTTTGTATGATGTGTAAAATGTCTACATCCTGGAAAAAGGTCATTTTTTTAGTCAAAAGAACACAGATTAACAAAAGTCCCATAAACTGTGGCGATGTACGAATAACGAGAGAGAGAGAAATGAAGCTACACGCTGATCTCTGAGTTTTCTGCTTGTGTTTGTAACGAGGCATCATCTCTTCCTACGAGAGATGCGCAGGTTCTACTTTTCGTCTCTCGGTCCCACACGTGTTAGCCGGGTTGCTAACACTTGTTAGCCAGCTGTCAGCAGATATCAGGCCGATGTATAAGAAACACGAGCAGAGCAGATGGATCACATTAGTTGAAGCATCTGATACTGGTTATGGGTGCAGGTCTTTTTTATTATTCTTGCTTTTATCTCCATGCTTGGATGTTGTTGTTGTTGTTTTTTTTGGCTGTATCGCCCACCCCTCTGTGTATAATGTGATCACACTTTAAGACAAACATGAGTTTCTGTGGTTCTGCCCACTGATAAACTACCGTCAGTAGCTCAAACTCAAATATTTATTCATAATTTAAACTTAAATCTGCTCACATCTGCAGCTGAATGGTTGTTTTGGCACTGTGGATGTTTTTGTTGTGAACACAAATAATTTGTTAATAGTACTTTCTTTTTATTACATCAGTCTTAATATTAGGGCTCTCTGTCTGGCGGTTGAATCAGGTAGGGATTATTAAAGAAGTCTCTCAGCAGGCTCTGCACCCGGCTGGGCTGGGGGCTCCCAGCGGCAGAGACCAGCGCTGGATTGAGAGCCAGGTTCAGGACCTTTGTGGGGTTGAAAGCAGCAGACCGAGTCTGGGCGGTGTGGAGACCCTCGATGGCGCTGGACAGCCAGAGGAGTCTCTTGAGACTCTGGATGTTTCGGCCACGGTCGTGCATCAGCTGGTGTTCAGCCACAGCTCGGCGACTGCAGGGAGGAGATAGCAGGAAGCGTCTGTTAGACCAGTAGGCCTTCAGTACAGGCCCTCGCTGTTCAATCAATACTCAGAAAACAGACATTTTGTCCAAATACAGAGTGAGATTCAAAACACATGAAAGGGCAAAAAGATAGCCAGAAAGATTTCTTCAGTGGGGAAGGGTACAATCAGCATTCAGTCCAGCGTCAAATGACTCCGCAGTAGTTACGGGTATTTATCGGCTGCAGCTCCGATCGGCTCTGATGGAAACATGACAACTGGGTGGACATGCAAATCTTCGCCTCTTTCCTATGACACGCGTTAAAGTTAGGGACGTTGGCATGTAAGTTTGAAAAAGAGACTTAGATAGAAAAGATAGAAGAAAGTAACCACTGTAAAATTGTCACTGGCCTCAATATCAAGACCTGTTTGGTACTGTGCATGTGCATGAAAAGGAAATGGGAACGTTCGCTCTTTAGCTATTTCCATCATTAGCTATAGCTACACTATAGGCTTTGACCATTGACTGTGTATAAAGATGGACGACACGAGAGCTCCCCAAAAGTGAAGCCAAAACATCTCAATCGCCCCCTGGTGGCTGGCTGCAGTACATGTCGTACACCCGGCCCCCTCTATGTTAGCAGATGGGACATGGGCCAAACTAAAAACTTAAAGTACACCTTAAATAGATTTTTCCCAAAGAAGGTAGGTAGGTAGTTCTTATCATACTGATGTTACGTTATGTTAAGTGTTAATCAGTGTCTGATCAGTTTGGTTTTAATGAGTTATTTGATGCTATAAAATAGAGAGTGAAACGTCATGATTGACAGCTGAGCCCTCATCAGTCAGACGGGTGTATGGACGGTAAATCGATGCTGCGGCTCCACCCCCCGATCACTACTGCTCAGACTCTGGCTCCAAATGATGTCACCAGCACAAGATGGTGGCGATCGTATCCAGGGTATTTTGGCTCCTGTAGTCCATACTGAAGCTTGCTTGGTTGCTCCCCTCTTCTGTTCTGGAAAACCAATCATCACCATCACCAAAAATGCATCGCTACTGGTGAGCCAGCACTGGAAAGTCGCGACCAGTTTAAAAACTCTAATGAAAATACAGAGATTTATCTGCATTTTAACTTAATCAGCATTGTGTGAACTCCTTTTGCAAGGGCTTGAAGGTAACAGACGTTCGGTTGTATAAAAAAGTCCCGCACTCCAGGTTTAAATTCAGAATGTTAATGATTTTAAAAAAGTTTTAACGTGTTCTGGCTGCAGTTTGATGTATATGATTCACTGCTTTCTACTGTTTCCTGTTTTCTAAAGCCTTCGTGATGTCGAATGTGACACCAGAAAAAACTAAAACAAAAACAGAAAGGCAAACTCGTCTACTGGCAATAGGAAAGGAGTTAATCACTTATTTTTACCTGCACTAATGCGCTAATTTTGGAAATGTTGAAATAAGGCGTCTCACCTCTCGTTCTGTTGACAATGGCCGGCTGTAAATACGACAAGAAGCATGACAGCGAGCCACTGCACAGGCCTGCAGGACATCTGCATCTTCTGCAACACACATCAAAACTCTCAAAAAAAAAGTGCAGGGAGCATCAAAAACATGTAGTTAGATCAGCAGTTCTAATTGCATCCCCTTATCACTGGTTGCGTGTGTCTACTGGTTGTGATCAGTTCAACCAAAGACTGATTTTCATCGCTATCGCTATATTTGATCGTTTGAGTTTTTGAGTAAAGAAGTGAAATTCCACAAGAAAAAGAGAAAAGATTGCAGAAAAGTCAGGAAAATAAATAAAAAACAACATAAAAACACTACATGCCTCTCAACAGGAGCTCCTTATACACACACACACACACACACACACACACACACACACACACATATGCACTCAATTCTCAGCCCTCGTATCCTGCTTAAAAAAAGTATTGTCCTCTAGTAAATAATGAACTTGATTGATTAACGGCTAAAAAAAGCACAGCAGATGTTCCCAGTTTACTCTAAATATACTGGAATCAGCCAAAAAAATACCACCGTGTGCATTTTTAACTGCAGAATATAATCTCCAGATACAAACAGAGGAGGATATCATTGTGGGAGGTTTGACACGTTTCTGTGGGTATTTTCAGACATTTTGATCATGTAGGATTGTAATCGTTGCGTAATTTAATCACAGATTATGACATCAGCGGGATTTAATTTGTTTTCCTTTTACGTACGTACAGCCTTCTCCTTAGTCAATCTGGCCATTTGTCGATGTCGACCCTGTAAGGTGAAAAGTTTTAGGAGCTTTAATCCTGTTTGTAAATAGTCTACAGATTTCCTTCTTGAAGTAATTCTGCACATGGCCTAAATATACCGTAAGATTGGCTCACAACTACCTTTCTGCAGTGATCAAACCACAGCCGCTGTTTTCTGTGATGAAAACTACAAACTTTTTATAGCCTTCTTCTTTTAAATGTTTGATACTCAAATTAACATCATTAAATCAAAGGGTTTTTTTGGATGGACTAAAATAATGAAAGTTGATGTTAAAGGAGGGCAAGATGATCAGACCCGCCAGCCAGTCAGATGTTTTCCAAGGATACATGTGAGCGCCTCTGCAGCTCTATGCAGAGAAAGCTTGGATTGATGGGTAACTGTCAATTGATCCAACTCCTGTCAGGATGCAATATCTCTTTTACCCCGCCAACAAAGGCAATGCGCCCTACTCTATCCCATCTGAGGCAGAGCAGGGCGGGTCATGCCTTCGACATCTCGGGGGGAAAAAATAGTTGTCAGGACATTGGTTCGACGTGGAAAAGAAAAACTACGTCAACTTTAAAACAGCCATGAGAACAACTCAGAATGACCCCTGTGTGTGTTTGCTTCTGTCCAGCCTTCAGTCAATCAGTGAAATCCACAAACAGAAACAGATACTTGTGGAGATTCTCGGTCATCCGGGTCGTAGTCATCCAAAGAGGGTTGAATCAACGGGCAACTGGACATTTCACCTCTCATCCAAGGGGCTTCGTCACTGCTGACTGGCTGGTGGGGAGTCCGATGTATTTAACCTCTGTGGGGTCTTTGTCAGGGTCGTCGGTAGGTCATTAGTGCTCCTGACTGTAACAACAGTCGTTAGAGTCCTGACTCTAGTCCCTGACAAAGACCCCACAGAGGTTAAATACACCGGACTCCCCACCGGTCCGTCAGAACTCCGTGGAAGCCCCGTGTATGAGAGGCGAAACGTCAACGTTCAACCCTCTTTGGATGAAAATAGAAAGATTTTAGATTCCTCAATTTTACAGCAACTTTACAGTTGTTTTACTTTTTTTTTTTAAATGGGAAAATATATCACATGCACCTTTAAAGTCATATTTTTTTCACATGAACAGGAAAATTAGTTTGCTCCACACAGACGGATGAGTTGAACATAAATCATCACATCAACAGAATCCAGAAAATAATAGATTATGTGACAAAAATTGAACTTGAACAAAAGCTGTAAAATGAGTTATGATACTCTGAAGGTACTTACATTGTCCCTGTTGGTGAACGCAGCTCCTCTGACGATCAGACACTAAACTGACTTCAGGTTCGACCTCCAGACCTTTTATAAAAACCCTGACACACACACACACACACACACACACACACACACACACACACACACACACACACACACACACACACACACAC
>JBBPCS010000359.1:176976-192037 GCA_037974645.1 Hollardia meadi
CACACACACACACACACACACACACACACACACACACACACACACACACACACACACACACACACACACAGACAGGGAGTTCTATTTTGGCTCACAAACAAATCACTGCTGAGGTCCAGTCAGCACTGAGGACACGACTGAAGACACTGAGGTCATGTCCTCTGTATTAAGCATTGTGATGACCACGCTAACATGCTAATGGTATTATATTTAACATGTTCACCATCTTACGTTAGCCTGTTAGCATGCTAACATTTGCTTATTAGTGCTAAACACAAACCACAGCTGAGGCTAATGGGAACATCATTAAGTTTGCAGGTTATTTGGTCATAAATCATAAAATACTGGACGAATACAAAATTTGACCTGACGACGGCACGAGTGGAAAAAGTCACCAAAGCGATTATAATCAATTTATTGATTAATTGTGAATGGAAGATCGGCAGGATTCATCCTCTGGGGAACATGAATGTCTGTACAACCTTTTCAGGACAATCCATCAAAGAGTTGTTGAGATATTTCAATGTCTAATATTTAAGTCGGGCATGTCTGAACTTTAAGAAAATTCTCTGGCGTAATTACAACTTTGGATCGGTTGTTTATACTCAAGATACAGTACATAGTTTATAAACATAATATAACTACTTTTAAGCCAAAAAAGGAAGGATTCACTATGTCCTCAGCTGAACTGTAATCCTGGCAGCAAAAAAAAAAATCCTTCCAACAACTGCAAAGCTGACTGATTCATATGTTTTATTGTTCATGTGAAGTAATAGAAGTCATGCTTGTTTTTTGTGGTTTTTACGTTTTAGACTTTATCCAATAGAAATCATTACACTGTTAGAACTGTAAATGGTTTTATTCAAATGCAACTGCAAGTATCGGTTTTAAACAGTGAACCATTTAGTCTTGAATCTGTCACAACACTGATCTCAACCGTCAGTGATGTGGGTCGGAGCCTGATCAATACTGTTTTTTAAATGAACACAGATAAACAAACACGTTTGATAAAGAAAAATTGCTGAGATGTATAAGGAGCATGACATTTTACCGGAGTTAAAAACGATTAGTGAAAATGATTGCAGATTAATTTTCTGTCGATCAATTAAATTGGCAACTGTTTTGATGTCAAACATTCTCTGACTCCTCAAATGTGATAATTTGCAGCTTTATATGAAGGTAAACTGCATATTATTTGGGTTTTGGACAGACTGAGGAATTTGAAGACATCAAAAAAAAAAATATAACAGACATTTTCTGACATTTTTAAAGATTTTATAAAAGGATATATTGATCCATCAAAATGTAAATGAATGCAGAGTAGTTGCAGCCATACATTTTACAGTTGAAAAACAATCTTGTTAGTGTGCTCTGATGGACAAACTAAATGTCTATATTACATTTTCTATTCTTTCTTATGGATGCCCCAACTGTGGTAAGACTCAAACATAAACACTGACATTATACAGGTGAGCAACAATCTCCATTATCCTCATTGTCCTCTCCAACCTGGCCAGTGGAGAGAAGCCTGAGGATGATGGATCATGAAGATCAATGGATGTGATTGGTGAGATGATGACACCTGCAGGGCCAAAAAGCCTACCTGAAGCACATGCTGACTGTTTCAGGCCTGTTAACTGTCATTGTCTCCCTCCTCCTCTCACTGCACAGATGAGTGGGTGGTGAGTTCAGGAGAGTCTGTAAATCTGAGTGTTTGTGTGCGGTGGGACGGGGATAACTGAGACGATGGGAACGAAAAAAGAAGAATCTTCATCTTTCATCAATCCATCCATCAGAAGTCACACAGTTTTAATTTCCTCAGTGTGTTCCACCTCACAGTGCAAATACATGTATGTGTGTGTCATGTTGTGTGTGTGTGTGTGTCTGGGGCGTGTGTTTGTGATTCATTTGGAAAACAAGTCAACGTTTGGGATGTTTCATTCCATACTAAAACATGCAGAACACAGAACATTGAACACATATACTGAACAGTTAGTTTTATCCAAATGCAGTTTCTTTTTTCTTTTTTTCTTCTTTTTTAAACTCTTTTCGCACAGAGTGGCTTTAGGCTACACAGAACACGACGCAACCAATCGCACCAGGTTGGACATATTGCTTTAAACCACCAAATTTTGTATATATGTCATGCATGCCACATAGATGATATTATGTTTATACAAAAATAACACCAATGCCTATTACTGTGTATCATAGTAATTACAGAAAACAAATCTTTTGCAGTCTTTTTTGCGATGAAGTTCAACTGAGAAACCATATACATCTATGTATTTATATCTAATATGTATATACTAGATAAAAACATATAGATATAATATATAAATATATAGATACATATGTTAAGTGGTTATGACTTTTCCAACTGTGATATTCCAGTTCGTTTGACCCATTTTTTCATGTGTGAATTTTGAAGTGGATGTGAAGGTTCTCCAAAGAATTCCTCAATATCCGACAACAGGATGCTGTTCTGAGAAAGGCGATGCTCTGAAGCAACGCAGTCAAAATGCAACGATGACTGGATAAGAAGCGAGTTCCTTTTCCATACAGGAGTCCTACTGGAAAACTGTGGCAAACGGAGATCTTTTAAACTCCAAAAAACAAAACAAAACAAAAGAACCTTCAGAAAACTAAAACCAGGTGAAGATTTTCAGAGTCTCGTCTGGACGCGGCTGAAACCAGAAGCACAAACGGGTCTGGAGCGTCTCTGACGGAGGGGCTGCACTGTGCACCCGGCATGAGACGTGAGGGCAACCAGTCCAACAGACAACCACCACAGCCACACCAAGGCCATGGCAAGCACAGAGGGACAATCTTATCCACATGTGAGGAGGGAGGAGGGGGATGGTCATGTGACAGAGAACTTTCTAAACAAACTTGTGCAGAAGAAGAACCAAGCAAACGACTCTGGCAGAACATTCTTAAAGCTTTGCTGGGTGATGATTGGCTGATTGCCCCCCTTTCCCATTGGTCACAGACAGCAGGTACACTTCATTCACTTATTTGACAATATTTACATTGTACTGACTGTAGGAGCGCAGGTGTTCTGCCAGATTCAGCTGTTGAACAAAAAAAATCATCGTTTGGAAGGTGCGTTTCATTTATGCCAAACGGACACATGGCAGGAAGAGGAAGTGATGTCACGAGCGCTTTAACAGTCCTGCTCTCTTCCCGCGATATGTTTCTGAAGTTGGTAGTTATACAATATGGCGACGACGACTACAGCTGCCGTTTCGTCCCGTCAAAGGCTCCGCCTCCTAAAATGTCCAAATTTCACGACCAAATTAAAAATTAAGAATGAAGCTGAAAATCGTGGCGTCTTTTCCTTCTTTAGGAACAACCTGTGGGGTCCAGGGCCCGGCCCCAGCCTTTCTGGATCCCGGGTCATGATAAAACAGCTCACCCGTCCCCCCCCACAGCAACAGTTAACTGCAGTTTTTAAACGATGAATCAGAAAAGTCTTAAATGAGAAAAAACTGCTCTGTAAAAAAAAACAAAAAAAAAACAACAGTCCAGGATTTTGCCAAAGCTACCCCAAAACTTTTTAAGGTTATTACAACTGCTGCTCACAGTAATTAATCACATCTTTGGACGAGGGCGGACTCAGCCCTTGAGAGGAGGCGGAGCCTGAAGCGAGACACAGCTCTGATCCTTTATAAAGTCGACAGCTCCGACACCAGTCAGTTGTAAAACAGCATAGATCCACTCATTCAAAGAAATCAATCGTAGTAGTTCAGTACAGAAACAAAGAAACCCAGAGGTTGGATAAATAATTATACACGCCCATTTAATGTTCGATACAGGTAGCTGTATTCACGTTGCATTTACTGAACTCTAATGGATTTGGATAACTGCGAAATCACATAGCGTGTAGTGTAACACAACATCTTAGATAAAGTGAATATACTCATGTAGAAGGGGGCTGATGGGACTAGCTTGTCGAGATTCCAATTGAACAGCCAACAGGAAGTAAACAAGTCACTGCAGGTTTCTGAGCCCTAACATCAGGTGACCAAGACGACACACGTGGCATAAATATTTAGAGAGCTGTAAAAAGTCACAGTCCACGTTAGATTTATCTCATTCATGTACTGTACTGTCACCAAGCTCTTCAGCCTATACATATATATTCATATATCTCCAAAATATTAAAAAGTACTTAATATAAAAATACAGAAGAATTGTAAAAAATGAGCAAAACATTGAATTTTATATGAAAACCATGCAAGAAAGATTCCCCGTTTAGTTAAATAGTAACTCTAAGATTGAGGAAAGCAAGGGAATGAAAGGGAAGTGGTCGGATGAGAGAAGCGCAGGCGAACTGCCACCCACTTGCTTTTCATGTAAACATTGTAGAGGTCCTTTAAACTTGGTTTCGGCAGTGACGACTGAAGATTTTCTCCTTGCTTTTTGGTCATGTTTGGAGTAAAGGGCCAGGGGAAGGGGGGAGGGGGGGTCAGGGGTGAGAAAGTCCAAAGTTAAACCTCGATAACAATGAGATTAAAAAACAATACAGACAACCTATAAAATATGGCTCTGAGTTACATAGAAAAAGCTCATCAGAGGGGAGAGGAAGAACCTAGTCATGACAAAAAAAGTTGGAAATATGGCAGTAGTAGCACATTACTTCGATAAGAACAGCTGATCTAGTTTCTGTTCCTAAAATCTGACGCGGGGACAAAAACATCAGAACTGGTACTGAGATTTGTCTTTAACACAAACAGACTGTCCAGACCCTGTTCAGAGATCCACTCACTTCCTGTCTGTTGGATGAACTGTGACCCAAACAGACTCGTCAGTACTGCATTCATTCCCCTTTTAACTTGTTCACAATGAACACAAAGGAAATTTCACATTCGCTTGAGATTTTAAATGTAAAGTCAACAGAAAAGATGCGTGTGGCCACGAACAATTGAACTGTGGAGCCACGACCGGCCCGAGGCAGGTAGAGCGGCCGTCCACTGATCACCATTAACTGGGTGGTGCAAACTGAGAGTCCACGGGAGGTGAAACGCGGTGGAGGCGAGTCAACCGATCGTTAAATCAGGATGCCTCCCTGTGGATGTATGCTGGTCAATGAGGAGGAAGCCCCTGGCAGGCCCAGATTATAGATCCTATCTGGTCTGGGAACACCGCGGGATCCACCAGGAAGAGCTTGAGGAGGTGTCTCGGGAGAAGACCGGAGCTATCTTGATTAGTCTGGTCCACTGCAACCCAGATCTAAATAAGCAGTTGGATATGACTGGATAATTAAATAATAGCTCAAGGACTAGTTCTTTTGAAGAGACCGAGGGATGAAAAGCTCTCATCCTGTGGCAGCGGTGCTCAGTCTGGACACTCCAGACATGAAAGATGTGAGCGAAATGTTTCGTTGACTCTAGTCTAGACATGAATCTAGTCATCTGTGAGGACGGCACAGTGGGGCAGTGGTTAGCAGGGGTCACCTCACAGTGTCTCGGTCACAGGTTGTCATCTATCATTTTAATTGGTTGCCATACTTCAAGAGGGCGGGTCTTATTGAATATGAGCCTGTGAAGGGGGAGACGGCAGAAAGACAGAAGACCCTTCTCTACATCGCCTTTGTTTTATTTACACTGAAAAACACAAAGGCGTCACTGTGTGATTTTGGATAGCAAGCCGGCGTTCTGCAATTAAAAGAGGCGTGAGGAGTAACACATCAGCGTCGGAGTCTAGTGTGACGTTTTACACGCATGACGAGCAGCATTTTCTAAACAATGGAATAACATGACAATAACAATCATTTACTGTCCCTGTTATGTGGCGGATGATCTCGTCCTCTGCTCGGAGGATAAGTAACTCCTGAACCTTGGGTTAGCTGCTAACTGCTTTTAAATCTCCCAGTTTAGCGTCGCACACAAACCATGTCAACAAAACGTCACAGCCTTGTCTTGTTGTTCCGCCTCGCCGGCTCACTCCGTTTATACAGACGTCGATTCGCCGCCGTTACTACCTCCGTTGTCGTCTCAGAGGTGGAACAACCGTGACCCCCCCATTACGCCTCTGTAACGTTTATACAGGCGGCGAGGCGCATCAGAGGCGCAACAGGTCCGCACTGAACGAGCTGTGTAAAAGGGGCCAGAGAGAGGAGGAGGAGGAAGGAGATGAGAAAACAAGAAAGTTGGCGTTTGAGACCACGTTGGACCATGACGTATTTTGGTTCAGATTGCGTCTGCATCTACTTTTTAACTTAAAAGGACTGAAACTGACACGCAGTGCACAGATGTTAAAACAAGAGGAGGTCCAGCGTGACTATGTGGCGAGTGAGTGACACTGTGGAGGACGAGTGGAGCGGCAGCAGAACGTTTCAGGTAAGGCTGCACCCTTTTCCTGTTGTTGACAATCAAAGCATTCAGAGTATGAAGTGACCTCATTGTATCCGTGCTACCTCTTCTGTGACAGCAGGCACCGCTAGCTGACTGGGAAGTACCCGCCTTTTCCCCAATGTGGGCTGTGATGGGCTCCAGCACCTTGCAATCCTGCACAGGTATGTAATGGGTGGATCATATTCACAAGGAGCCACAAAAATGGACTGTATGCAGATCGTACTCGCCCACAAGTGTGTCGATGGGAGGCTCGTGTCCACATATGCAGGCGTTTACTGTAGCACAGAGGAGTTTTACTGACTTTCCTGCTGTGGTTTCCTCTCAGTGAGCCGAGTACCGAGTCTGTTCTTGTCCTGTTGTGGTAACAGGATGTTCAGTCCTACAGACAGGAAGTTAATGGAGCTCTGAACAGACGCTGCTGCAGACTAACACACATATGGTTGTCTAAACAGAATCCCAAATATTCATTCCTTAGTTATCATGCGACTCAACACGAATGAAACATAACATGCATCCTACTAAAGGGGGGAACGAACGACGCTCCTGTTTCCTATCGACGCTGTGGACGTACCAGAGGAGGGGCTAAGAGAACCGGACCCCTGACTGGATGAGTCAGACCCCCACTCAGCAGAGAGTGAGCCCTCTCTGCACGCTGCCATGTTAGATATTTTTGGGTAGCAAACATTCTGTCCTTCCACATGCAACACAGCAGCTAAAGAAAAACTAACACATAGACACGATAAAGGGGAGAACATTTTTTTTAACAGTTGAACCTTGAAGACTGTAGTGTCACACTCACAAGACATTCTGAGGAGCTTGAATCAACCATCAATTAACAATCTTTAGAGGTTTTAAAAACAAACAAACAAACAAACAAAAAAAGGTTACATTTTTGCATTTGCCTAAAAATCTTCTGAACAACAAACCCGGCTGTTAGCAGTGTAGAGGAGCGGAAGCGTATGTACATGAGAATCACTACACTCTTTGAAAAGTTCGGTGCAGTTTTTTTGAGAGCGTTACGCAGGAATGAAGCGAGTACAGAATACAACATGCTGCTGCAGGTCCCGCAAAGATCGAACCCAACAGAGTTTAAAAGCTTTTCAAAAGGATCATCGAGTAAAAAATATACATGAATGGACAAGGACAGGCCTTCCACAGTGGACTCCATCCACTACTGATACATGTGTGGAGGTGGAAGAACAAACTTACAGGCAAAACGACGCCACAGTCAGTATGAAAAACACAACGTGGCAGGAATGACTGAGGGGGTGAAGACGATGTGAAGCGTGCATGTGTGTGTGTGTGTGTGTGTGTAGAATGAGGGGATGAGCAGAGTGATGACTTCCCTCCTCAGTGCGACAGTTCAGTTGGTGGGATGACAGATGATGCTGATAAAGAGGAGGCAGGAGGAGGAGGAGGAGGAGCTCAGATGGGTGACTCGCGGCTGTTGGTGAAGGCGCTGGGCGGCTCTCCTCCTCCCCCTGCCCCAGAGGAGGCACCGGGGAGGGGGTCGATCTCGTCTCCAGTCTCCTCGATGGGGGGGATGCGAGCCTCCTCCTCTGACAGGGGGACGAACTCGGGATGGGCCATGAAGCTGTGGATGGAGCTACGGGACTCTGGGCTCTGCAGCCCCTCGTACAGGGAGCTACGGAACGCGTTCACCACTTTAATCTGAAAGAAAAAGAAAAGAGACGTCAGAGGACGAGCAACAGCGACAGACCACATGCGACGGGAGTGATGTCAAACGGGCAGCAGGGACTGATGGGACACATGGTGGTCATGAGTCTGAATCTGGGCCGGGAAAACCACAAAACACAAAGTTACCAAGTCAAAAAAATAAATCCACAAAACATCAACACAAAAGGTCAAATAAAAGGTCATGATGTTGGAGGCAGGTGAGTGCAGGAAGACAAACTACAACAGAAAATACACCAACAGTCGGCCGAATGTGGAGGAGCATCGAACACAACAGCTACAACACACACACAGGCGCACACACACGCACACACACACTAAATTTAATACAAATTAACCATGCGTCCAAAACACCTGAACATTTTTCTGCTGCTGTCACTCATCTGCTTTCAGACCTTCCACCACATGTTGGACCTGGCTGCAGGGATTTGCTCCCATTCAGCCACAAGAGCATTGTTGAGGTCCAGCACTGATCGCGGGTGAAACCATCTGGCTCAAAGTCGGCATTCAAGTTCATCCCAAAGGTGTGGGATGGATGTGGTTGTGGTCAGGCTGAAAGAGGAAATGGCCTTGTATTTTTTTTTAAAAGCATGCTATTGTTTAAGACATGATTGTTTATGTTATATGAAGAGGAACTACGGGGTCTCAAAAACAGGAATGGGAAAAACACACCCAGACCAAAAGTACTGTAAAGGATGTGGACGTAGTGTCCTGGATTTGTTTTATTTCTTAGTCGTAACGTATTATTTGGAGGTACTCCACTGCCCCCACAACCAGAATGCCTTTAGATGAACATTTTCTTGTGAGAACCTGAGAGACCTTACGTTTGTCTGACCTGATCCAACCTCAAATAAAAGTCTGAGGACGGACTTTTCAGTCCTCAGAGGGGACATGAGTCCTCACAATGTGACTGATGAACCTGGTCCTCCAAACACACTGAACAGGCAGTAAACACTGAGGCTGGAAACTGAACCTCAGTGCTTCTGAAATGCATCTGTGGTCTATTCTTTGATGAGAGAGTTCCTGATTTCAATCACAATGTTGCCTGTTTTTAAACTCTTTCATTTAGACAAAGTTCTTCATGGCTAATTTAACTGTTATTGGAGCCACAGGCTAAACCAGTAATCCAGTAGTTTGTGCTAATTTCATTAAAAACAACTATATTTAGGAACATATAGGAATATGCGTCATGTCATCACAATATTTTTATATTTAAATATAGATATTTAAATAAATATCTATAAATACCAAATACCAGTCGACATGCAGAAAAACTGTTCCGCATTAATGGTGTCAGCATTAGTATAGAAAATCTTCAAACAATACCCAGCCCTGGTAAACAACACACACACACACACACACACTTGGGAAAACAACAAACACATGCACACATACATAGCCAGAGTCATTTTGTCCTCAAGCTGCTCTCTTCTCTCTGTCATGACTCCACAGAGGCTGCAGCTGATCACACCGATTTATACGCACCAGCAGACACTCTTCATCACAATTAACAACCCTGCAGTTCAAAGCTCTCTATTACTGAACCACAGGAGAGCTGCAGGCTGAGCACTGCAGCTTAGAGCATACATGCAACCATGAGACAGACACACACACGCACGCACGCACGCACGCACGCACGCACGCACGCACGCAGCTCTAAAGTTAAAAAGCTCTTGGCTGTTAAACCATGAGAGACTTGCTGAGCCTGACAGATTTAACCCTGCTCAGGATTAACCCATAAAATTATCTTGGTGCCCAGGCTGTTGCCTCCAAGAGAAAAAGAAAGAAAAAAACAAACAAAGAAAATAGAACAGGGATTTTTTTTCTCTCTCTGTCACGAATCGGAACGATTCACAGCTTCTTTCTCTCGTCGTCGGCCACGTGTGCCAACAGTTGTGATCCGTCGACGACTCGTCAGGCAGCAAGTCACATCAGGGTTAATAGATGCATGTTAAGAGTTTAAAATCTCCACAACATGCAGGAGGAGAAGCAGCGGGCTGAGAGGGAAGTGATGAAAGGTATTAAAAAAAAGGGGGAGAAAGAGATTAAGCTGGAGGAAAACGAGCTACAGCAGAACAAGGCGAAGCACAGAGAAACAATGCGGAGATGGAAACGGATCACGTGATCAGGTTGTCCGCAAGTCCATTTTCATTTTCAGATTTAAAGAGTAAAGCTGGTCATATTCTATATTTTTCTCTTTCGCCAACACATCCAATGAAATGACCAATAATAATAATAAGTTAGTTCATCTCTAAATCATTTCTGACTTCCTACTCCGTCTGTGGCACTTTGCACAAAACGCACTGGCTCCTACTGAGGACATATATCAGCTCACAAATATGTAATTTATCAAGAAGGCTAAAAGAGTGGTGCACGGATTAAACAAACAACATACGTGTTAATTAGAGAGCTTTCGAAGTGTTAGTGGGTGTATTTTTATTTAACTGTGAACAGAGCCACGCTAGCTGTTTCTACCTCCCTCCAGTTTTTATGCTAAATTATGCTAACCACATCATGACTCCAGCGCCGTACTTAAAGGGTTGGTTTGGAGCTTTTTAAGTGGGCTTGTATTACGTACTTAGTCGTTGTCAGCGCATTACCTACAGTAGATGGCAGCTCCAGCAACTCCTGTGTTCTGTGAGGTAAAATTACAGTTTTTGTGAAAGGAGTCTGGTGGCTTCAACGGCTACAACAGCTTCAGTTCTCTGTTGGAAGGGGTTGTCTGAGCAGCAATACACAGCTTAGCCTCCATGTTGGGAGTCCTGTCTGCTCCAAGCTGGGGTCATGCAGACCACCATATGGACACCATATATATTTTTCCAGCAATTTAGTGGGCAGTGAGATAAGTGGAGCTGTGCTGGTTCCATTTTTAAATAAATATTTGTGGAAAAATGTGAAAAAAAATGCCATTAAATGACTTTTGACCTGCATATTACAAAGTTAAGAAAAGAAGAGAAGTGAAGCGTTAAGCAGAAATTATGGAAAAATGAAATAAGAGGTCAAAGGATTAAACAGTTTCGCAGATTAAGCAGCACTGAGTATCGACAGTGGCCGATGGCTGTAAAGCCTCCACCAGTCATGTGGGGATCTACATCACTGATTTCTATATTTATTTAGGTATTTATTAATTTGAGTTCGATGCTCAGTGATCCAGATTTATTCATTTAGGTATTTATTATGCGGTTAGTAAGGAGTGATGTCGGCTGATTAATTGGCTTTTGGCTTTTTCCTCCTGCAAACTATCATTATTAAGTCTGGATGAAATACTAATCCTGATTTAATATCTTTGCTGCTAAGTGGTCGTTTCAGCGCTTCCCAAAGTCAAACTGTAGGTGACAGTTAATCTATCATACACAATATATTAAAGGTTAAATATGTAATATTTTGAACATTATTGTAGCAGCAAACAACAATTTGTGCATGAATGTTAGTGCACGTGAGCCAACATGTTTATGTCTACACACTCTCTGTCCTCAAGTCTGTTTAGGTGGCCTGGTAAACTTTCTCCTTTTATAAACAGCACACTAAAATGTTTCTGAACACATCTGAGGTGAGAATAAGGCTGTTATGGAACAGTTTGATCTGAGCTTCATGAGTACTGTATGTTCGGTTTTGGTTTCTTTTTTTTTTTTCTGTCCAACTTTACTGAATTAACGACACCCACATGTGTTTTGGTCTGTGATGCAGGAGCTCTAGCGCGATTTGTGATGACAGTGAATGTCGTCTAACCATTAATATTTATTCTAAATAACTTGGACACATGCGTCACATAAGTTCAGGCTTTATGTAAATTACCATCATGCTTTATGAGCCAGTTATTTATAATAATAGCTAAGACTAGTTCAGGATGTGCAGACACCTGCTGATGACAGAAACAGTGTGAGGGATTTAGTGACTCATGCAGCATTCAGTGTTTCATGCACATCAAACACAGAAAAAGAGAGTCCAGCCAGATGATGCGAGGCGTTAGCTGGCCTTTCGTCACCGACTCACTGCCTGCAGTAGAGGAGGAAGCAGCAGCAGCAGGGGGCGGAGCCCCGGCCGAGTTGGTTAAAGAGGAGGAGGAGCTAAGCCCTACGTGGGTGGGGCTAGAGAGAGTTTTGGCGGCAGTGGCGTCGTTGTGCTGACTGACGACGGAAGGCTGGCGGCGCAGGGCACCGGGAACCGGCGCCTGGCCCGTCTGGAAGGTATAGACCACATCCATCTGAAGGAAGGACAGCCACAACACACTGTTAGATAGCAGAGAGACAGTGCGAGGAGACAGGACAGATGAAACAGGAAGGGAGGGAAGACTTTCTGAAGAGGTTAGAGAGGGTTTTAAAGAGGTTTCATGGTGAAGTTTTACAGGGTTTGAAGGTCAGTAATCATATTTCATGTCTTGAAAGTGTAGCACAATCAAAAGCAGAAAGAGGCAGAAGAAGTAGTTAGAGTACAGTAACCAGGATGTGCTGACCCAGAGAGTAAATATGAGAAAACCGCAGCTTTTCTGAAGGGTTGACGTGTGTGTATTCTGATGTATTGATGTATCAGCCAGTGATGACGTTCATTATGAGGCTGTGCGATGAGTTAACTGTGTTTAACTGTGTCTCTATTCAAATACAAATGAGCAACTAAACTTTTAAAGAGGCAGTTTGTTGTCATAAAGAGGTTTGATGTGACCCAAGGCTGCGTACAGAGTCCATTCACCTCGTTTCAACTTGGTCTGAATGGGATGGGGGTCTGGGTGGTTTGATCAAATCACCATCATCACCATGAGTTGTTCCTGATCCAGATGAAATACCCAGATACAGATCATATGTTAATACCACGTGGAGATTAAGTCATATTTTTAGACTTATACATATTTTATCTTATGGACACAGGACCATAAAGACAGAAAGAGAGATTCTTGTTTCTTTTAAAGGAACAAAAAGGTGTTTTTTGCACAGTTTACACAAGCCATCTTCCCACAGGATAACCTAAACAGTAGAGAGAGCTGTTCTGCAGCAGTCATCAAGTTGACAGAAAGTGGATAGAGAGACACAGAAGAACATGAGACTGGACAAAGACGAGATGAGGTGGATGAGGGAGAGATCAAGGAGTGAGGAGACGAGGAGGAAAAGTTTTGAGAGAAAAAGCATTATAAGAGAGAGAAAGCTTTCATTTAGTTAGTGAAAGGCAAAATGTAAAAATCCTGAAGAAGCTCTGATAGAATGAAGGGATGAAGGAAGAAACGGAACAATGAATAAAGAGCTTTTGAATCAGACTGAAAGCACTTTGAGGAGAAGACAGGAGGAAGAGGAGAAACTGTGTCACTTTGAATGACTGATAAAGTTTCGGCAGCGAGGTGCTGCTTGTACCAATTATTCCCCCACTGTGTTTGACTGTCGAGGCGTTGAGCGGCACAACGTTGCCCACAAGGATTAGAGAGGAAGAGGACAGGAAGAGGAGCGTGAAGAGATAAGAACCTAATTAGCTTGCAGCCTTTTCGTTGCCTCCCCCTCGATCCTCCCATCCTCCAATCCCAGGAGGATGACAGACTGATATTACAGATACACAGACATGAGGAGCTTCCTCTTTTCTTTACAGTCTGTCTGATGTCGGAGAGACAGAAAAGTGCAGGAGCTTTCTTTGTTTCTCCTTTGCTTTTTTCATGATGCTCTGCAGCTTCGCAAAGGTCCACATGAAGGTTATTTTCTAACACTACACGTCATAATCAAGGTTTCCACCTTAACTGAAATCATGCCCGTCCATTTAGTTGGTTACAGTCAAATCACATGATCTTAATCAGCAGATGGAGTTGCCAAGTTGTCATGGAATTGCAGCTGTTTAAATTTCCAGTTCTTTCTGAGCACTTTCAGAAGTTCTTATCCAGCTACTAATGATCGTTTTCTCAGGTCAAGAGTGAACTTTGAACCTCAACTTTTAAACCTAACTAGCTTTTTGCCAAATTGGGAGCAGCAGAAACAAGTTGTGAACACAACATTGACATAAAGTCCCTTTAAAGTTAATATGGCAAAGTTGTTAGATAAATGCAAGTCCAATATTAGCTCTCTTTTAACTCTGTGTTTGGTCTCTACTAACTCCTGATGAAAATATCTGGCTCTTTAGCTGCTAAATGCTTCACTATGTACACCAGTTAGCCGCTAACGTCGCTAACTGTATCTGTCTGCTGTGAAAGCAGTGAGAATGGACCGAAAGAGTGAAGTTACAGAGCAAACAGCTAAACAATGAGGTGAAACTCACTATGAAGCTCTGTAAAGCTGCAGATTCAGGTGATAATTCTCTGTAGGTTCATCATTACGAGTTTCACATCGCCACTTTGTTTTCACCTGATACGTAGCTATTATTAAAATACGGCATAGTTGCTTTAAATTAAGCATGACTGTTGCAGAAATACAGTGAAGTAAAGTATCAGAAAAGATACTGTTGGTTGTTTCTGGAACAGTATTTGGAACAATATTAAAACACTAGGAAACTGTGATATTCTGTCAGTTTGAGTCTTCAGAGTTTTCAGAGTCTGTGCGAAGAAGCAGAAAAACAAAGAGGACAATGCAGAAAAAAAGATATTAGTTATTAATACAGATTTGTTTACCTTCTGGCAACAATAAGCACAAGTTAATCCACTGCTGAGAGGAAAACACCTGACCTCTGTCTGACCGGCTGTGTGTGTGTGTGTGAGTACTTGGACTGCTGCATAGTGAGGACCGGAAAACACTTTTTTACCAACAGAGCGAGGACATTTTTGGAAAGTGAGGATATTTTGACCAGTTCTCACAACTTCAAAGGACTGTTTGAAGATTAGATCTGCCTTTAAGGGTCAACTTAGAATTAAGTTTGCATTTGGTTTCTAGGTAATTTAGTTGTGATGGTGAAGGTTAGGGTAAGGGGCTAGGGAATGCATTATGTCAATGAGGGTCCACACAATGACACACTCTGTACAAGAAGAAGTACAGATATGTGTGTGTGTGTGTGTGTGTGTGTGTGTGTGTGTGTGTGTGTGTGTGTGTGTGTGTGTGTGTGTGTGT
>JBBPCS010000359.1:192137-233335 GCA_037974645.1 Hollardia meadi
GTGTGTGTGTGTGTGTGTGTGTGTGTGTGTGTGTGTGTGTGTGTGTGTGTGTGTGTGTGTGTGTGTGTGTGTACAGCGTTGGCTGATGTTACTGTAGGTGGGTGTTAGCATCAAGGCTAATGAACCCAACAGGGACAGAATGGGACTGCCTGTGGACATGCTAATGCGCAGTGAGTGTTATCTGTGCTGTAGGAGGAGGATAGCACACACACATAACACACGCACACGCTTCAACTGTTGTCCAGATAATTTCACACTCTGCTGCGGAGCTCCAGTACAGAAACACTTTATTAAAACATAGAAATAGAAATCAAAGATGGCATCCAGCGCGGGACAAAAAGCTTATTGGATATTTTTATTCTTCGTTGGAGGTAAACAGAAGCACCTTCACAGCGTCCTCTGCCCCTGTGACTCATCACACAGTCTGGGAATTTGCTGTGTGTGTGTGTGTGTGCATGTGTGAGTATTAAATATCTCCAGAAAAGAAACCAAAAGTTTAGTTTTCCTGTTCCCAGAGTTTAGTAGTTTCCTCAAATATTCAAGAGTTAAAATTGGCAGTCCACACAAATATAATGACTTTGAATCTAAAACACATTTAAGACGCGTCAGGTTTTCATTCACCCCCACAGTCTCTTGTTTTCAGTTACATAAACATTTTAAAGGAAAGTGGGAACATTTTATCATCTGCTTAGTTTGGTTTATGTATAAAGATTCATGCATGTTTTTTGGCAATCACCATCGTGTCTGTGCTTGACTGTGGGGATAATCCTTCCTGTCACACTGCTCAATCCACCTTAAAAGTGATGTGTCAACTAAAGCCTTTTTCGCAGCTGAAAACACTCTTCTGAAACCCCCCCCGCTGGGAGCGATTGAGAACACTTTGGAGACGCAGCGTCTTTCAGCACTTTGGTTGCTATGATACAGAATGTCCATGGAAGTAACGTTATATGTAATATGTTAATTTCTTTGTAGCGGCCCGCCACACTGTTTTCTGTTTCTGGAGCAGCGCGCCCCCCTCTCGTTCTCTCTCTCTCTGTTTCCCACACATAGAAGTTACTTGGGTGGGCCGACCAGTTATATTAACATATGCCAAAATATATTTCGTGACCCATTTTAACATTTTAAACTGTATGTATATACTTTTTTTAACCTTTCTGATAGAAGGCCGTTCACGATCGATAAACTAGTGGCCAATCAACCCTCACTCTAATGTTGCCCCTCCCATCTAGTGCGATGTCATTCAGCATCACGTTAATTTCGATCGTTTCGATAAGCTCCGACATTTACAACAAGCCTCCTCCATGCGCGGCTCACCCGCTGTTGTGAAAACTGATTTGGGAAAAAATCCAAAATGCAAGTTGTGCTTTTCGACTCTATAAAACGTTTGATAGCATTTTTTCAAATCGGAATCCTCTTCGAATCTCTTTTCGAATCAACCAAAGAGATTCTACTTTGCTGAAAGGCTGTAGACATATTTTATCACTGCTCTGTGATATTCATTAATCATGACACATTTTTCATTTTGCTGTGAGGGAAAACAGTGTTTACTCCTGACGAAGAGCCTGTGCAACAACTGCTGATGTTAAAGTAAAAACGACACAGTGGAAATCATATTAAATTCTACTCCAGTAGTGTAAATCCGGGGCGCTCGTCCGTCTCCAGTTATCAAACAATGAAAAGTGAAGTTAGTGGTAAAGGTAGACTTGGCAGTGTGCTGGGTGTCACGATGAGGTGCAGAGGTCGTACCTGCGTCTGGATGCGGTTCAGACCTCTGAACCAGAGGATCTGGCCTCTCCTCAGCTCCATCTCGGCGTGGTCGATCTCGTCGGCGCCCTCTGTCAGCTCCTCCTCGTGGATCTCCTCCTTCGTGATGCCGTGACCCGCCTCCTTCAGGAACTTCAGGTGGTGAGTGGGGATGGCTGTTACCAGCTGAGTGTGACAGAGACAAACACAAATATTGTGTTATTAAAGGGTCACTCCAGTTTACCGGTCATGGTTAGTCCTTCTCATCCTGTGAAAACAGTATTTTCATAAAGTTCAAAGTTATGACATCTCATCCTCTGATGCTTCGACACTGACTCATATAAATTTCTTTATAGAGGTGCAATACTAAAACCCTAGAGTGCCCCTTTAAGAGTGGGGATGATTAACTTCGTTTTTTATTTAAAAAATGATGAAAGCTCACTTGTTTTGTACTATAGAAATCCCAACAAACCCAGTTTTGGTATTTTTTTCATATTACTTACAAATGCATGTAATATATTTATTTATAACAGACATCGAATCTCAAATCTAACTTATAAAAACGACTGGAAAGAAAAAGAGCATCTCTTATTTTGTATGTAATCCCTGGCTAATGTATTTTGTTTTGTTGATTTTTTAATTACTATCATTATGTTTACATATTTTATTCCATCATTAATTACATAGACATCTGATGTAACAGTGTATTTAATTTACTGCACTTTACTTGACTACTGTATATTTTTAGTATTACCTGTATAGTTTTACTGTTTTTTATACCATTGTTTGTTCATTGTTCAATTAAAACAGAGGAGACAGATACACCCAGGGTGCTGCTGCAGCTGCACATGAGCTTTTTACATTTCTGTCACCTCCTCTCTCCCTCTGTCAGAAACAAAAGGTGTTTTTACCTCCAAAAAAATTCAAAGAACTCAGATCAGTCTCTTCCTGTCAGCATATTTCTGTTTCTCTGTTCTCAGTCTCTGCCCTCCAACTGAACCCACAAGGCTTCTTATGTCTGAACTTTTTTTTCCCCCCCCGACATAATGTATGCTTTCTAAGCCTGTGTGTGTGTGTGTGTGTGTGTGTGTGTGTGTGTGTGTGTGTGTGTGTGTGTGTGTGTGTATGTGTGTGTGTGTGTGTGCATGTGATGGTGTGTTTGAGTGCGTGCGTGTATCAGCAGAGGAATTGACACGCTGGGTTTGTTTTCCCTCTGTGCTCGTAAACAGGAGTCGCGCTGCTTTCATGTGCTGAGCTCATTACCATGGCAATGGTTGTGATGGCAACCTTGCAGCAGCGCAAGTGTGACAGGCAACAGTTTGTTGCCACGAACCTCATATATCCACCTTTTCTCCCCAGTACATGTTGTTTGTTCTCAGTGCTCAGACATCTGGCTCTGATACTGTTTGGTCAGTTGTTCTGGTCTCACCTGTCCCCACAGCAGCTCGCCCACACCGATGAAAATGCACCACAACCATTGGTCAAGCGTCAGAGCCGTGCAGGAGAACGGCTTCCCTCCGAACTGAACAATGATGATCTGAGAAGGAGAAGGAACACGCAGGTTAGCGGAGTCCTGAAGGATTAATCTCTACAATTTTCTTATTGTCAACAAATCCCATGTGCCAACCCAAATCAACAATGAACTTATCTACAAGTACTGTCTGTGTATTCAAAGCCTGATATATCTTATTCCTCTGTGCCGCTAGAGCTCCATTAAAAGCACATCAATGAGTCACACTGTTGCACTGGGCGACGTGTTCCTCCATTACCGCGAACACGGCAATTTATTTCGACATCCATCCCACATAGACTGTCCTCCTGCAGCAAATATTCAAGAGAGCTCCAAATGATGATGATGCAGTTACCTGCAGGGCGAAGGTCCCCAGCACCACGCTGCAGAAGATGGGGTTCCTGTAGATGCCCTCGAACACGTTCCTCTCTCCGTGGATCTTCCTGGCGTTGATTTCGTTGAAGAGCTGCATCATGACGAACACGTTGAAAACGATGGTGTAGTGCTCCGACGGTGGTGAATGCAGGGGAGCATTGCGGCCGCTGTCAATGTCGAAAAACTTCTCACCTGAGAAACGATGTAGGAGAAGATCCACAAAACTAATTTTATGATTCCAAAACTTAAAAGATCTCACAGTCCAGAACGAACAAACTGATGACTTTACCACTCAGGTAACCCAGCAGGAAGATTATGGTTGAATGGGTTGTATTGCTCGTCTCCCTATGAGTGTTGCTTAACTCACCGGCGAAGAGCAGCGTGAAGATAATGACGAGCTGGTACACGGCGTGGCCCAGGATGTTCTTCATCATGGTCCTGGAAATGAGGGGCTTGTCACGGCCATATGGTTTACGTAACAGCAGAGACTCGGTGGGTGGCTCGGTGGCCAGAGCGAGAGATGCCAGAGTGTCCATGATGAGGTTGACCCAAAGCATCTGGACGGCCTTCAAAGGAGAGTCCTGCAGGAGGAGGAGAACTCAGGAGTTTAATTTACAGGAAGGAAATATCAACAACTGATAATGTCTCCATCTTGCTCTTGTTTTGTTGTTTGCAACCAGTTTCTCTCCTCTGTCTTCTTGCCGTTGCATGTTTGCACAATGTCAGATTTTCACGACACGATTATCGTGGACAAACAATTTCACGATAACAGTATTGTGACATCTATAGAAATGCTGTCATTTAAACTAATCTTTAACTTTGTGTCTATTTATTGTGTCTTTTTGCGCAAATGAATTACAGAGATTACAGAGTCTGTCGACATGACTGTGGAAAAGCATCCAAAAAGAACAATTACACTTAATGAGAGTGAAGAGGCAACCAGATGAACTGATAAACAAAAGATTCACAAAGCCTAACATCTGCACTGGAATATTTACACAATATCATTAGTCCTTGAGTCCAAGTGGACGTTTATGACAGATGCAATGAAATTCCATCATACAATGTAAACATAACTAGAAAACAACTAGAGGCTATGGCTGCAGCTTTATGTCTCAATATAGTCAAATAAAATCTAAACCAACTGTGTGGCTCCCCGAGATTTAGTGTTATACATTTTCAAATATAAATACTGTTTGTGCTACGGCCTGGCTGGTTATTATTTACCGAGATATGTTCATCCATATTGGCAAGCTATTTTTTATATATTCCAGTCCTTGTTTTTTCCCCCTCAAAATTCAAGCAATTAAAGCACCTAATGTTAACCCTGCAACTTCACGCCTACTTTTCTTACCCCATTTTCAACCTTGTACTCTTCAGACCCAACCAACACTGACGCAAGTGACATCACTTGAGGCAGTTTATCAGACTTCACACTCTGGAGCCTCAAACTTGTTTCTCATATGCAGTAGGACAAAACCTGTAGACTTTGATGGGTAAAACCGGTGGAAGCTGCCCCCTAAGTCGGGTTAATGTTTTAACAATACACAGATTTACATAGCATTTCTACTTTTTTTGGTTACATCACCATCATTAAGCACCATAACCAATTATATGATAGTGTGTGTCTGCTAGACTGTTTGAAAAACATATAAATGAAGCACACACACACACACACACACTTCATAGGACCCCCTCCACTTCTGTAAAAAACCTACGCCGATGTAACATTCCTCTGTAAATACAATAAAGACATAAATCAGTTGACCATCTTTTAATGATGTGTGCCAACATGTCGGCAGCCTCACAGAAAGCGAGCGATGGATGATCAGTGAGTATAAACACAGCACAGAGACCACAGACCTGCTGATTCCCTGCTATATTTCAGGATTATGGTGGTGACGTGTTGCCATGGTTCCAGGCTGTATCTTAGCCTACTTTGTGCTCTCTGCTCTGAAGACGAGTTATTATCTGTCCTGCCAGCTGTGAGCCTTTCAATTAATACACAGCCGCAAGTTACTTTTCTTTTATTGTGTCAGGAGTTCAGTTTCCTGATTAGAGACACATTATTAAACAAAAAAAAAAAAAAAAAGTGACACGGCCACCTCGCCTCCTCACGGCTCTGAGACGGTCAGATCAAAATGAAAAATCCTTCTTTCTTTTTTTTCTTGCTTCTCTGGAGGTTTGATCAGAACAGTGAGCCTCACAATGCAATGCAACTTTTAAAACACCAGCTTCAGTTCAATGATCAAAATCCACACAACAGAATGCAGTGCAGCCACCACATGTTACATAACTCAGTCTTTGGTCTCATTGTTTGTTGTCAAGTTCTCATCTTTTTATTCAAAAAAATGTGCATCCCGACTCAGGTCGAAGCAGCTGACATGAAACTTTTAAACCTGATGATATTAAACTCTAAAGCCTGAGGAGGAAGATTTGACTTTCATATCACTCAGTTGCTCAGACTGAGCTCACTATTCTCCCAACTCATCTTTCAGTTTCAACAACTTCAGGCGGGACGGTCAAAGAATATGGAAAATATTTCCTGTCGTCATTGCAGAATGATTTTTGTCTTTGTCTGGAGGTTTCAAACATTGCTTAGTTAACTAAGAGTCAAAGCCATGCTAGTAGCTCTGTGTGGCTACACTTCGCCTCAGTAGCCATGGACAGATATAATCCCATTGTCATCGGATTTATTACTCAATCGGACTCATATAAACACCTTGATCGGAATGAAACCGATTGGAATTTCAATGGGATTGAAAGGGGCGGTGTGGTCCTTCAACAATCCAATTGAATACCCATGTGTACACTCGTTCGGATTGCTTCCTGTAAACGGAATTTGTGCGCATGCTCATCACCCGTCTCGTGATGCGAGGCTGCGTAGTGCGTACATATACGGAGATTCACTACACAAAGAAAGAATATGGCCCGAAATTGGTCAGTAGAGGAGACAAAGTTGCTTTTAGAAATACTAAAAGAGCTAAATGTAGTTAAAAGGCTAGACGGAAGAAGTAAGCATGCTTTGTCATTACGCTGCTTTACTAAGAGCAACGGAATAACGGCAACTGAACAGACGATAGGTGTCCATCTTGATAAACTGTAAATACAGTACAACGCGCCAAGCGGAATGCACGATACGCGCATGTCACACAGCTATTCCGATTAAATGCCTCTGCGCATGTAAACACCGGATCGGATTAGATCATAACCCACGTAAACAGTTCACCCGAAATCGTCAATCGGAATGATTTAAATCGGAATGACAAAAAAAGTGTCCATGTAAACCAGCATGCTCACATGTCAACCCCGCGAATGCTTATATTCAGGTTTAATGTTTACCATGTATATCATCTGGGTTTAATTAGCATGTTAAAATTGGCTACTACTAATTGATGGGAATTTCATAAACGAAAATATTAGACTAATTAAAATTTTTAGCTGATGATGGCTGAATATTGACCTATAGATGGAAAGTCAAAGTTAGTACAATTTAACCTAAGTAGGACATGAATACCTGAACGCATGCACATTAACATCAGAGAAGTGTGTACCCTTCAGCCTACCTGTGTGATGCAGGCGCCGGTGAACGCCACGATCACGGCCACCACGTTGACGGTCAGCTGGAACTGCAGGAACTTGGAGATGCTGTCGTAGACGTTCCTCCCCCACATGACGGCCTTGACGATGCTGGTGAAGTTGTCGTCAGTCAGGATGATGTCAGACGCCTCCTTTGCCACGTCTGTGCCGGCGATTCCCTGACAAGAAGCAGAGGGCCGGTCAATTCCTGGTTTAGGATTTTAGATGAGCTGAGGCCATGCTGCTGAAAGGGATAGTTTGATGGGCACGAATAAACGAGTACACGATTTGTACATCGTCCAACGTAGTTAATATCCAAGTAAACTGACTCTGTTCTATATTAAAAGTATATATGTTTTTTGTTGTAACTGCTATCTATGAATATGTACACAGATATAGAAAAAATGATGA
The DNA here is from genome assembly GCA_037974645.1 of Hollardia meadi. NCBI lineage: Eukaryota > Metazoa > Chordata > Actinopteri > Tetraodontiformes > Triacanthodidae > Hollardia > Hollardia meadi. The sequence continues at coordinate 199,756 of JBBPCS010000359.1, forward strand.
ATCTGTGCTGGATAATGTTCAACGTTTTGATCACTGAATCTAAGGTTACAGATACAATGACGACCAGCTGGGACAAAAGGGATGTTTGGAAGCATTTTGAAAACATTCACTGAGTGGACAGTGCAAGCTTTGAGTATGTAATGTTAAACTTGCGTATCATGGAACAACTAGTTAAATGATTAAATTTGCACATTAAGCACAAGGAGAAAACAGTGGTGAGGGATAAAAGGCAATCTCTCATCGCCTCATTAGCTAGCAGCGTTAGCACACGCCGTTGTGAGACGATTAGCCAGCTTCATCACGAGAACGGTGACTGGAGATATGCTCTCATTAAAGCTTTGTGGAAGGAGGAGGCTTCTGTGAGCTGATGGTGTTTGTTGAGGTGGAGTATAAACTGCCATCAGGGTGAACGGCAACTACGAGAGTGGGGTATGTATGAGGAAAGCGGTTTAAAACTGTGGGCTGATATGCAACATGCTGACAAGGTAGGTATTAAGCTGAGTGGTGTTTAAAACGTGTACTCAAATATGGAAAGGATCTAAAGTTTTTCTGCTGTCTTTAATATTAGAACGATCATTTAGTTTGCTAGTAAGACTGCAGAACATTAAATTTGCTTTTTACTTGACACCTAAATCATAGAAAACTCTACCTTCTCTCTTTCTAACCCTAAAAGAAAGTTCCGGCTGGAGTTTCATGGGCTGGACAACTGATTTTTGTGGAGTTTTAATGTGACAGCTTTGTGTCTTGGCAGGACAGAGCTGCTGTGCTCAGGACTTCAGCCTCGGCAGCATTATTCTTCTGTACCTGCAGGCAGTATGACAGGTACAAGAGAGTGGAGAGGGAAAGACCAGCTGCTCGGTTCAGACTGGATATAGTTTAAATTAACTGAAGGTTCTCTTTTACCACTTTTCTTGAAAGAGAACAACCCGGCCAGTCCCCTTGGTGATTAGAGTTTGACAGCTAAACTGTACAAAGCTTTAAGTGAGAATATTTTAACCCACTGAATTCACTCAGGGGTAAAAATAAAACAGGAGAACCAGGCTTGTGTTAGGAGTATCACAATGAAGCTGTGATGTGAGCTGTTGTGTCTCTCTGCAGAGTCAGACTCTCCCAGACAGACAGAGGTGGGTCTCTCTCTGTTTTCTAGCTGAACAGGCGATAACTGAACAGGGACACTTGGGTGCAAACTGAAAATATTCCAAATGGGACACATAAGGACCCAAAAGTCACTGGTTTGAATTCCCAGACTGCATTCGTGATGTGTTTAGGAACAGTGTGTACAGTCAGAGAGCGCTATTTGACAGCACAACAGCTGTTCAGCTGCCTGCAGGAGACGCGGGTGTTCAAATGACTTTCCTGAATAAATAAAGGTCACAACAACACAAAGAGGAGGCAGTTGATGTTACAGAGCTCATCCACAGGCGCTGTTAGGTGTTTTTAATTGATCCGCATCAGCTATCAGCTGATCATTTGTTCCGTGTAACTCTTTCTGCTCTGATGTCAGGTGAGAGAAACAACACACATGTTTTCTGATGTAACAGAACAAATGATCCGAACAAATACCAGCAGCAGCCGCAGTCATCGATGGCAAAAACTCTGATAAAGAGCTGCTTCAGGTTCCAATCAGTCTCTTTGTCTCCATTTCAGCAGTAAATCTAAGGTGAACTAAGTGCTGCTGCTGGTTCACACATCAGAACCCACAAACCCCTCATTTACAAGCGTAATCACAGTCACTACATGTCTTAGTGTCTAAGTATGTGATTATTTTCAGACTATGTCGGGCTCTCAGAAATGTATAATTTGGGATGTGAGAGCTCTACATGTTCTAGGAGCATAATTAACACTGATAATGTAACTTTGACAAAAAATCAATGCAGACCTGACTTTAACTTAGATGAATTACACAACTCAAACAAGTTTTCTGCATCTGCTAATTCATTTTCTTAGAGAGAAATTAATAGAAACCAATAGATGCCTGGAATAAATTTTTAAAAAAACCCCATCTTACTGATGTGGTTCTTTAAAGGACTGAGATCAGGTATCAGAACATTGTTAGCTCATGTTTGGTTAACTGTCTGTATAATATTAATTCCTGTATATAAAACCAAAACATAAAAGAAAGAATCAGTTCCTGTGTTGTCCCTCTGTGTGTGTTTGTCTTTGGAGAATAAGTGCATTAATGTGGAGGCAGACCGGGATCCCTCTGTGTTGATCAGCCGAGGCATCCAAGCTCAACATTTATTGATTTATTATTCCATTTCACAGCCAAATTAATGAATTTGTTGCATTAAACTCGAGACGTTATTGTGGATGACGTTTAGAAAAAAAATACCACGCTGCATTCACGGCTGCATTAGAAATGTAATTAAGTCACAGTTGTTGTTTTTTTTCCTTTTGTTAATGATGCAGAACTGAAGCAGCAGATGAGTGAAGAGCTGGGAGAAAAAAAAAAGAAGAAGTGGTTACCATGGCAAAGCCAACATCAGCTTTCTTGAGGGCGGGGCCGTCGTTGGTACCGTCTCCTGTCACTGCCACCACCTGTCGGGTTTCACCCACCGTGCTGTCAATGATACCTGATAAACAGAGTGGAACCAACAAACAGCCGTTCTTCATTTAAATGAGTTCATGAATTTATGAGTTCACTTCAGAAAACGCTTCAACAAATTAACTCTCTCTCCTTCAATTCAACCAATATGAGATATGGCTTAAAACCACACTCATCTCACCGAGTGCGAAAGGACAAATAAACACGTGAGCAGCAGTACAACGTGCTGAACAGTAAACATTATACAACATATGATACTGAGTCTGTGTTTGAATGAACCCACCTTTGACCAGAGTGTGTTTGTCTGTCGGAGAGGAACGAGCCAGAACGCGCAGTTTAGGCCAAACTTTGTCCAGACGCTCTTGTTCCACCTAAAAATGTAAAACATGAAAAATAGTTAGATTTGTTTTTTCACACAAAACAGATAATATGATTATGTTAAAATATATTTTTTACTAATGCCAATATTTTGTTATCAAATATCTGTATCGGCCTTAAAAATCTGTTATGTTGTAACCCACCACTTCTTTTTGTTGTCTCTTCTGATGCTACAGAGGAAGTAATATATGTTGTCTTGTGTGAACTCAATATATAATACAAGCTGTTTGACTGTTTCCACGTTAATAATTCAACAATCATTTATTGATTGGTCCTAAAGCGAGTATGGCTGCATCACACATAAATAAAGTCCTAAATAATAACAACTGGCAAAAAAAGTAGAAAACTTGCATCTTGGCATAAAAGATTGTGCAGACGTAAAAGTTTCTGGTACAAACAACTAAGAAGTTGTTCTTTCATTAGTCCCTAAAAGTGTTTCAAAGACAACAGTTAGTGAGAAGTAACTTCCATTTGCTTAGGAAGGTGTATACGTTATACTTTTTTTAAAGTTATATTATAAATAACGTGCAGCGGGTGAAAACAGTTTTTCTAATTTCATAATGTGACTTCCACACTTTGATCAAACTAACTCACACAGCAGCTGCAGTCTGCTGGACTCTAATGGGATGCTCGTGTTGCTTTTTTGTGCCGAGTGAGTTTTGAAGTCATCCTGTGATCAATACTTTTAAATTTTAATGAGACACTTGTTGGCTGCAGTAAACTACAGTAAAACACTTTCGCACTCGTCTCACCTCTCCCTTGTCGTTTCTGATCTGCTGGTTGAACTCCTTGCCCTCCAGACACAGGAAGTCTTCCTCGGGAAGAATGATGCCACACTTGCTTGCGATGGCACGGGCGGTGTTGATGTTGTCCCCAGTAACCATACGTACAGTGATGCCTGCACGCTGACACTTAGAAATAGCTTCAGGTACCTGCAAGGATGTCAGGAATAATCAGTTTTCAGAACATGAAACAGTTGTTACAGAGTCCAGAAGCTCAGAGAAACTAGCCAGCTTCTCTTCCGGATCTATAAATTGGTTTAAAGATAATTTTGATGGCTGGAACCTACAGGATCATCACCATCTTACAGCCGCAACCAATATATTATTCACCACACCACCACAATTTCATGTTGTCTATCTCTGTCAATATCATAGATGAAGATTAGTCATCTTTGTCCTCTGTTAAGGCACAGAAATCTCCAAACTAAGACATCCAATATGACACATTAACACTGACCAGCAAAGCATCTTCACCACTGAGCAACAATAGGTGGACCGCCTCCGCAAGTCTGTACTTTGGTCTTATGCTTGTGATTGTGCCCTCATGAGAAGCCCTATGTATTCACAAGGCAATCTCAAAGCCCTTTCTTCATGGTGCAGGTTTCAGCTTCACAGAAGAGAATGCTCTCTACACAAGCTCTGAAGACTTTGTTGACTTTGAGATACTTGACTGCCAAACGTTGTGACGATTATTACAGACAATCCAGGCTAGTCCTTTGCATGTCAGAAAATCCTTCTTACTATCAGCGACGTACGACACAAGTAACTTGAAGTCACTGATCTCTTTGAGCTGTGTGGCATTGTTGGAACATATTGGCAGTCCTGTACTAAACAGAATGACCTTGGCTGCACAATCTCAAGGGATGTGAACAAGTCTTGCGCATCGCACAATCCTTCAGGGAGATACCCTCGCTCCATTCCTCTTGATTGTAGTGGAATATACCCTGAGGGCCCAAACAGACAGAGCGCAGTTCTTGCACTGAGAGGCGACTGTTTTCAGTTGATTTCTATAGACAATAAGCGTTTTGTGCTGGCATTCAGACAAAAAAATGCTATCTGGACACTGTCTCTTTTTGCACGAGTGCTCTGAACACTTTGAGTTGAAAAAAATATTCAACTCGGAGCAAAAAAGCGCCCCTCATCATTTGCATTTTTTTCCAATCGTATGAATTGCCTTCTGTGGTTGTGAGGACAAAGTTTACGGTTGCTTGGAAACAACAACCATGGAGGAGAAACTAATGGTGGCTGTTTCTGGATATCCAGAGCTATATGACCAACCATAATTACCATGACTGGAACAAGACCCAGCAAGCCTGGAGGCAAATTAGTGCGGCACTTGAGTTGTTTTTAGTATTGTTGCCTAGCAACATTTTGAGAAAAATGCACTGACTGTCATTTGATGGAGACCAACAGGAGTTCTGTGTTTGCTTACAAATGTATTCATACATCATATCTTTGACACATGTAGAAGGAGTAAAGGAGTGAATGAGTTGTCCCGTCTGTTGTAAGAGAGATATTCTGTATACAGAGTTTGGAGGGTGGTGTCCAACCTACAGCAGTAGCCTAGTATTACTTCCACAGGCAAAAGTTATCATATCATTAGCTAACTACATTATTAGGTTTAAGGGTAATGTTTAAAGAACCCCATTCAGGACGGGAACATCTACTGTGGTGGTCCTGGATGATATGATAACGTTCGCAGCTCTGTCCTGCTCTTTATTGGTTTTGAGGAGGTTTACACTCTGGTCAACGTTTCCTGAGCGTTATATTCACCAAACACATTAGTTAGTCCTCATCTTAAAATCATTTTCTTTCGTAAAACATATTAATTAAATATTTAAACAGGGTTATGTTAGCACGAATAACATTTTAATAACATTTTATCTTTAATACTGTACCGTAATACTAGGGATGACTAGGTCTGCACTGCGGGACATGAATGGTTCTGTTTCTTTCTTGCCATATCTTCTACATGGATCATCTGGGACTGGTAGCTTTAGTCTCAGTCTTTTGGCCATGATATCATGTGTGAAGTCATCTAACGCATATTTAAAACCCTTTCACAGTGCTCTCGTTTTAAAACGAGTCAGCTGGAAAAACTTCCGTTCAGTCACAAGGTCACGTTAATTAGGTAATGTTAATTTGTTTACTACAGCTCATACAATCTGCTAGCTACAGTTTCTGTTAACTTCTTGAAAAAATGGACCCATTTTTAAAAAATAATTACTATGAATTTTGATGGTATATCGGCCACATTTATCATTGTAAACTGAATGTATGCCACAATAGAATGGGAAGCTGTCAGGCCCAGAAAGAACCACCAAGGGGGGTGGGCTTCAAGAAGGGTAATTTGACTCCCCTGGAACACACTGTGGACGCACCGTGCAGACTTAAATAGTAAGTTTTGGGTTCAGCGGCTATAAAAAAGTGCTCTGCTCTTTGAAGGTGGAATTAATCCCTCTCACAGTTGAAGCATTTGTACAGCTAGAGTGCAGACTACATGTTGTCAAGTCACAGCCACATACATGTTTCATGTTTGAGAATATGAACATTAAGAATAATTTAATGCATAAAAGATAAAAAAGGGTCTTGTGTCCATCACATCACAGGTCACGTAGAGATAAACGCCGGCTGACTCCTGCTGGAGTTATTTCCATCCTGTCTGTGATCTTTGTGCTCTGACATTAAAGCAGCATGCAGCACTGATGCTTTCTGGGCTTCATTACAGGCTTCATTTAACACTTCAGAGCATCCAGACTCGACACACCTGAACAGTACCCATTTCAGTCTTTGTGTGAGGAAAACAACGTTTGATTATCAAATGTTTTACCCCTAAAATTTTACGTTAGCATGAGTCTGAACTGTCAGGTCAGTTGAAGATTTCAGCTCCATGTTCCTTCTGTCCAGTTATGTTCTTTCAGGAATAAGATGATCTTCAAGAGACTCTGCCTCATACCTACAGTGCATGCAGGACATTTCAAACTAAAAAAAGGCTACAAACTCAAAAACGTGGATGCTTCACACACATGTTCAACCCAGCAGCACAGAAGATCTATACAATCAGCACAGTTTCAGGATGGACACCCAAGATGAGTGTCACCGATTCAGTATCCGACCAAATGTGAAATATGGTCACAGTCTCCCCTTCTGTCCCTGAGCTATGGTGTTGAAAAATGGCATTACGATGTCACAAAGAAGGTGACCTTTTGAATATAATGTCATCACCTTATTATTTGTTTTTTTATTTAACAAACAAACAGCCACTATTGCCGGAGGCATTATATGCGTTTATTTTAAGGGAACTTGACTGCTATGATGCTGTCCACACAGAACAGGAAAGTGGATCACATCTTGTTCCACGTTCCAGTTCATCAAAGAATTTTAAAATACTACTGTTAGCTTATAAAGCACTGAATGGTTTAGATACAGCTCTGAACGGCTGCTCCTGTTAAATCAGGGCTTAAAACTGTTGTTTGTGCACCGGAGGCTTCAAGTTTCCACGTCACACTCGTGTTTGCTGAATATTGGACCAGGATTGGCTTCCAAACTATCTGTGATGTCACAAATCATGCTCGTAGGCCCCGCCTCTTAAAACCAGATTTTCAGTGAGCACAGAGAAAATTTACACTTTCAGCAATGAAGTGAAAACAGCCTGATAGTGTCAGAGTCCGTGCATACATCATTCTACACAGTGAAGCTCAAACATTCAACTGGAGGAACAAGAAGAAAAACACATTTCTGACTGAGGGGGATATCTTGCACTGCATTGTAGCTGCACTGTAATTTTTATTCTCCTGTTTAATCTGTCTTATTCTATTCTATTTGATATGTTTTACTCTTTCTATTTATGTCTTTTTATATTGCCTTGTGTTTCTTTTGTGTCTTATCTTAATGCCTTTGTCTTAAATAAAGCAGTTTTAATTGCCTTGTTGTTGAACACTGCTACACAAATAAACTCACCTTGCCTTTCCTTAATTGTTTTCTCATTCCTCTCACTTGCAATCTTTTTTAGTTTCTCCCTGGGTCTCTTTTCTCTGAATCGTTATCTGAAGCAAGATTGGTTTCTGATGTTGGCAGCAGGGCTGTAGCATCTTTTTAGAACATTTTCAGGCAAACTGGAAATTATGTAAATACATCTTACATCAAGGCACAGTCTCTATCCAAAACAGTGTGATTTTCAACATCACATGTGACACTGTAATTGACATCAACATATCATTAAAAATGTGTTTCTGGCTGAATCACAAAAGACTGAACAAAAGACTGACAGAATGAAGCATCACTGAGTGGCACTGAATGACAGATCAGTTTTGATACTTAAAGCCCCCCTCTAGTCAGAAATGTGTTTTTCTTCTTGTTCCTCCAGTTGAATGTTTGAGCTTCACTGTGTAGAATGATGTATGCACGGACTCTGACACTATCAGGCTGTTTTCACTTCATTGCTGAAAGTGTAAATTTTCTCTGTGCTCACTGAAAATCTGGTTTTAAGAGGCGGGGCCTACGAGCATGATTTGTGACATCACAGATAGTTTGGAAGCCAATCCTGGTCCAATATTCAGCAAACACGAGTGTGATGTGGAAACTTGAAGCCTCCAGTGCACACCATTGACTGTATATAAAGATGGACGACATGAGAGCTCCTCAAAAGTGCAGCCAAAACATTTATATCGCCCCCTGGTGGTGGGCTGCAGTACATGTCATAAACTCCTCCTCCTCAATGATATCAAGTAGGACATGAGCCAAACTAAAAACTCAAAGTACACCTCAAATAAATTTTTCCCAAAGATGGTTTCTACCATTTTAGGCAGTTCTTATCACGCTGATGTATGTTCAAGTGTTCATTTTTCTGATCAGTTTGGTTTTAATTAGTTATTGATGCTATAAAAACAGGGTGAAACGTCATGATTGACAGCTGAGCCCTGCTTGCTATTGGGCGGGCGGGTGTATGGGCGGGAACTTGAGACTGATCACTATTGTGCAGACTCTGGCTCCAAATGCACAAGACTGCAGCACCCGTATCCGGGATATTTTGGCTTAATTTTTGTACAATGGGAGGAAGTGGAGACGTGTCATCCATCTTTATTTATGTCAATGGTGCACATACTGAGAATGGACTTTCCAGTGAAGGAGGAGACATCTTGTGTCCAGCAGTTAAACTTGTGAAATGAAAAACTTTTGCATTTCTCTTATGAGAGAGAATGAATAGGTTCCCTTTTATATGGTATTCATACTTTTTTTCCTGCAAAAACAATATCAGACACACAATAGAGAATTTTTATGTACGCCTTAATATGTGTTGGGAGGGGATCTTTAATTGTACCAAATAAGGCACGAAAATTCGACATAGGGCCTGAGGGCATACCTCAGGTCTGACAGGGTCCTCGATGCCGACCACGACGATGCAGGTGAGGTCGTTAAGGATGTCATTCTCAACGTCCCAGTCCGGCTCTCCTGCCTCGGCCGGAAAGTCCCTGTAAGCAACGCAGATGGTCCTCAGCCCGTCACAGGCCATCGGCTCGATCACCTTATGCACCATCTCGTCGCGGTCCTTCGGCTTGAAGATGCGAGGCTGACCCTGGGCGTCCAAGATCCGAGAGCATCTGAGAGAGGAGAGAGAGATGGAGGAGGAGGAGGGAGATCATTAGGTAGCGTAAGAAATGCCATCAATCACCCAATCTATCAATTTGTGACTCCATCCAACCATTAATCCATCCAACCCTCTTCCCTCAGACAGATGAATCTCTTGCAGTTTATTTGATCTCTATTCTTACTTTCTCAGGACGATCTCTGACGCTCCTTTGCTGTACATGCGGAAGCCACCATCAGCGTTCTTCAGCACCGTGCTCATGGACTTGCGGGAGGAGTTGAAGGTGTAAACCTTGTAGAGTTTCTCTTCGGGGATCTCGTCTCTGATTGGCTGGTAGTCCCTCTTCAGCTCCAGCACCAAGCCCAGCAGAGCACACTCGGTCTTGTTGCCGACATGGCGGGGCAGGCCGCCTTCTTTCTCCGGAGGCTGAGAACAGACAAAGGTTTGGACGTCATGAGGAAGACTAAGGCTGCTTCTGCAAGTACACCGATTCATTTGTGTTTGATTTTACTGTATGTTAGTTCACTCACAGAAGCTTTTGTCTGAATAAGTATCAACTCAGAAGAAAACAGAAGTTAAGTTCAGAAGCTAACTGTTCTCTTTTCTTCATGTAGGTTAGCAGGCCTCTCATTTTTAGACTGTTGCTCATCCTGGTTGAATGAATCCAGCAGACAGCAGATTATATCAACTGTAGCTATTTTAGATTAGTGGACTATAACTAGACACGGCAGGTCTGTCAGTCTTTGGATTTTTCCACATGCTGCTGAATGTGGAGCTGTAATAATTCAGACACTCTGTATACAAAGAGGTTGTCTATTGTTTGTGGATCTGCTCTGCTCCTCATTCGTTTTGGGGAAGTGTACCCTCTATGAACTCCAGCCAAACTTGTCATCTGAGTTAGTGTTACATTTGCCAAACAAATCTGTTATTTCTCATCCACAAAGCCTTTTGTTTTGAAAAACTGAAACACACTGAACATAAAAACAACAAAGCAAAAAGTTGAGCCTTTGTTGCATTAGCCAGTTAGCCTTAATTAGCTAGCTAGCTACAGCATTACTGTACTATACTCCATAGTCCACTATATTATCTGGAGTGGACTATTGTGTCTTATTTCCATACTAAATACCAACTGTTACAGTCAGTTCTACATATACACACACATTTTTATGGCATAATGTTTTTCCAGTTAGTAAACAAGCCGTCAACATATTCACTATTTTATACTTACAGATAATTATACAATATGTGTGCTGTTGGAATCAATCAAACTGCAACAAACAGAAAGCAGCCGGCAATCAAACTTCACAAACAGAAATAAAAATATTTCCCTGAAAAATAAAATTTTTTATTCTGGAGCCGTCTCGCCATTGTTCCCAAAGTCTTTCAATGTTACCCGTGACTAACTTCTAGCTGTGATCAACAGTCCAATCAAAATTAAATGTTTTTATTTTGCTTACTGCCTCAGAGTATTTTGTGACTTAACACAACATAATAAAAAGTGGAATTAAGAGTGTGTTTTTGCAGCGCGGTGTCGAGTCTTTCTCTGGTGAAGAGCTCAGTTGATCACACCAGTTTCAGGAGCTGTTCTCCCAGTTTAACTTGCACTCAAATCTGATGAATAATTTACGATGATGAATCAAGACCCCCAGTATTTGGATCAAAATGGTTCAGATTCAGTAGAATGCTGTAAAACTCCGTGAAGCTCCGTGTTCGTCTTGTGTTCTTGTATTCATCACATTGTCCTCTCATCTGAGGACAGACAATGAGTCCCCTCAGTGTAGACTGTTATTGTGTTTATTAGACTTGTTTCTTGGGTTAAGGTTAAAACTATATTTTACATTAAGGAAGGAGTTTCATTTGGGGGCTGCTAGGGGGGCAACTTGAATACTCAGTGGAAAAAGATTTCTTTGTTGTTGAAATTTCAAGTTAACACACTCCAAAGCTGAGGAACTCTTCTTTCCTTGCTTTGAGAGTAGAACAGCAGTTTTCTCCTGCAAATGAGAGAGAATGTGGTTTCATTTAACTCCATAAAAAAGTAATTAACTGTCCAGCTCTCTTGGAACTGTCGGTGGTGCTCCAGGCCAACATTTCTGTTTAGAAAACAGAAAGACATTTTGGTGTCAGGTGCTCTGCAGTAAATCACAGTTCTGCTGATCTAATGTGTTCTAATGTGTTGACAAGTTGCAAAGTTAAGAGCAAGTTACGCTTGCTTTGTTAAATACGAAAAGCAGATTTTTATGCAACATTTTTCAGTTTTGTTAGAAAAATAAATAGTTGGGGAAAATCTAAAATTAAAAAAAAAATATTTAGGAGCCAAATTAAGCTATAAATTCTGTGCCATATTCAACTGTCCTGTGTGCTGGAACTGGCCCATGGGCAGGTCATTTGAGACCCCTTGGTTAAGGTTCAGGTTAAGCCTCCAGGGAATTAATACAATGTACTAACATCTGACAAACAAGAGTGTGTCTAATCTTCGACTTGCATCTTTGAGAGGGTCGGTTTTTGACCTTGAAAGTGTGGACATTTTTGGAAAAAGGGCACATTTGATCCAGTCCTCGCTTCTTCAAAGGGCTGTTTTAGACAGAGATTTAGGGTTTACAGTAGGTCCATGTCTGTGGTAGTACTGTGGTTAGATGCAGCTGTGACGGTCTCACCAAGATCTTGCTGGTGTAAGCAGAGTTGATGGAGATGCTGTTGACCATGACTTCCAGAGTTTCTGGTTTGATGTTGTCGGGTTCAGGGATGGTTTTGTAGTGTGTGTCGCCGACGTATGCCTGCACCACCGTCATGCGGTTCATGGTCAGGGTTCCCGTCTTGTCTGAGCAGATGGCTGTGGCGTTTCCCATCGTCTCACAGGCGTCCAGGTGACGCACCAGGTTGTTGTCCTTCATCATTTTCTAAAATATGGAAAACAAGGTTAGAGAGCGATTTTAGACATAGTTCAGCAAACTAAATGACCTGGCCTTAAATTTCATGAAATGATTGATAGGTGTGGCTACCAAATCCTCAACCAACATGACATAATTCTGTGGAGGAGTTGCAAAGCCATTAATCTTACATTCACTATACCCCCCTTTGCTTCCCATCCTGCTTACCTTGACAGAGTAGGCCAGAGAGATGGTTACGGCAAGCGGCAGCCCCTCAGGAACAGCCACTACCAGCACCGTCACGCCAATGATGAAGAACTTGACAAAATACTGGATGTAGATTGGGGTGCACTCGGCAATCCAGGACCGGCCCTGGACCGCAAAGGTGTCGATCACAAAGTAGAGGATGAGGATGATGACGGTCACAGCCGACATGATCAGACCTGGTCGGAACGAGCAGAAAGAGCAGAGTTTTAACACAAGCACACATCCTATTCAAGTCAAGTCAGTTTTATATGTCGAGGCCATTAGTTTCTACATATTTTATGGGTGGAATATGAATTATTGATTATTATGAAATGTAAATTACATTCTGTAATGCCCAAGACACACTGGCTGCATGAGAATTATTTATCATTATCAAAGGCAAACTGCATGTAGAACGATAGGGCTGGCAGCAGCATTGCTCTCTGTGTTGAGACACACATGTGAACGAGTCGCAGCAGTTCAGCGACGCAGCCGTCGTGCGCTGCTCACTGTGTGTCCCACATGTGTTCCATTACAACAATTAGCTTTGTCACCACGACAAAAAACAAACCTCTTGTCTACGACAACCTGATGTCCAATAGCTCCTGGTGGTTTGCTGAGAGGAAATGACAACTCATATTGTTTGAAAATTTAATTCAGACAACACAAAGTAAGGATAGTGAAAAATTGGATTTTGGATGTTTTGTGTGTTAAAAAAGTTTGTGGACAGGTGCCCCTGTGGCCACGCAGTCTGAGACACACACCATGCCCCTGATTCGTTTCCAACCAGGATCCTTTGTTTCATGTCATTTCCTTTGACATGCAAACAGTTTGCAGACTTTGTGAAAGCATTTATTCTTTAAGGGTTGACTTGACTGATTTCTGAATGAAACATTACACGATAACCAAAAAATTGGCCGCCTGTCATATTTATACTACAAATAACTAGGGGGCAGCATATCACCATCAGAGTAACCGCTCACTGTAGCTGATTGGTCCTGTGTAGCAGGTTCTTAGCGGCCAACAAGAATCAGGCTGAGCAGCCTTCCAGTGGACACGGTCAAACTGGGACTGAACACAGCCCTCCCGAGACTGACAGAGGCCAGTTTGACGACAGGGAACCCAGTGCCAAGGTGAATTACGGTGGCTCTGACCAGGACTCTTGACTCCGGGACAACGAAGACAAGGCAGGTTCAGGCGGGTACAAGTGAGACGCGAAGCGGGAGAAAAGCATGAGGGAGTTTGGACATCATCAGCCCGGCCATGTCATTGTCAGCGCCCACCTCCCGAGGCGGAGGGGAGGCAGACTATCAGACTATTGCCTCTTGATACAGATTGGTATAACGAGACAGGATGGACCAGGGCTAGCTGGTTAGCATGTTAACTTCTGGTGATACATAGGCATAACATCAAAACTGTTATTTCTTCACATTGTTTTGTTTTAGTTGAGTTTTTAATGTGTTTACTTAAATTCATGCATACCGCACCTTTGATAATATAGCAGAAACTATTATTCACCTGTTTCTGATCCTGAAAGTTGATCAGAAATGGGTGAGGACAGGTGAAACAGTAAAATCCACTGCTTGTGTTTTTCTGCCTCATTTCTCCTCTTAGTCACCTCCTGTCCTGTTGTTTTGGCCCAAATTCTATTTCTGTCCTGTAATGAGGGGCCGTTTATTACTGAAGCTGCCCTCTGGCTGGTGCCTCCCCTCCTCTCCCTCCTGAAAGCCCCTCAGTGTATTAAGGTCAATTGAAATGACACAGAAAATACCTTCAATTCTGGAATGAATCATGTTCCCAATAAAACATTGATTCAATAAAACTGAGTGCATTCTGACCCTCAGCCTTTCAGTCCCCTCACTACCTGATCACTCTGTGTGCTATTACAGGAACAGTCCCACATTTCTGGAAATCCTCTTTCTTGTTCTTTTCTTCCCCGGAGTTGGATGAGAAGTCGTGTCATTTTCATCTCTGTGTGAGGTAGGTCCCTGACGTGTTATTAACCTAGCATAGCAAAAAGACTGGAAGCAGGGGGAAACTGCTAGCCTAGAAGGCATGAGCAAGGAAGTCATCAACATCAGCATGCTACCATCAATGAACCACGTCATTGTGTGCATGTTAGCATCTTGAAGTTAGCACATAGCTATAAGCACTACTGTGTGTATGTACGGCTTCACAGGACTGCTAGCATGGCTTTAGACGCTTAGTTTTATTTAGACAAGTGTCCTGGCAGACTTTCTGGGCGTACTTTCTCTTTAAATCCTTTCTTAAAGGAACAATCCACCCAAAAATGAAAATTCAGTCATTATCTGCTCACCCCCATGCAGTTGGAAAGCCTGGTAAAGAGTCTTGGTCCACAAAACATTTCTGGAGCTTCACAGAATAACAGTGTTGCAGCATTCACCTATAAGCTGAAATCTTCACTGTAGCCACTTAGCGCAAACCCCCACCATGAAGATTTCAGCATAAAAAGGGTGTAAATGATGTCTTTCCAAATCGGTTTGGAATCTTGGAGCTTCTGGAGACTTGGATTTGTCTTCTTCAAGGTTGTTTTTTTTTGCTCTTTTTCTAAGCTAGGCTAAATTACCTATTTTTGTACTGGACAGATGAAATTTATATGTGTGTGTGTGCACGTGCATGCTCCTTACCAGCCTTCCCAATCTGTACAGCCAGTCTGGTCAGTTTGCCCTGCAGCACCGACTTCTCCTTCTTGGTCACATTGACCTTCTTCGCTGGTTTGACTTCTTCTTTCTCCTCCAACTCAGCGGCCTCCTCGCTCTTCAGCGGCTGGATCTCCAGGGCGATGCCATCCTGAGTTTTGGCTGGGGGAGAGGGGTGGTAAGGTGGTGGTTGGGGGCAAAAGGAGAAGGAGGAGGCAGGTTTTAAGGGGCCGATGAGTGAGGAAAGGGAAGGTAGGACCGGGGTGTAGAGTAAAGAGAGTTGAGGAGGATTTCAAGAGAGGTAAGAAAAGGTTTGTGGTGAGAAAGACGTGAAGATGAGGAGATAATCAGGAGCAGAGGATGAGGGGAGGCAGGACGAGTTGACAAGGCAAATGAATTAAATCAATAGGTAATAATAAATTACAAAACAGAAAAAAAGGAGGGGTTCAGGAGTGGTTTGGGGATGAAGGGTAGAGAGGCAGAGAAAACGTTATAGATTCAGTCGTGAGGGAAAGCTGAAAACGACCGGAGTTTTCTCAGAGATAAGAAAAGACCTCTGAATTCTTTAACATTAACATGGTGACCTTTGGCTGAATGCAGACAGTCGCATTTCATTAATTTATGATCACAGAACATTCATGAAAAGGTCCCAGGTAGCTTTCAGAGAGTGTAACAGACAAGTTGGGAGCAGCAGTTCATAATGAAGAGCAGCAGACAGAACAGAGAACAGCAAATACAACAGAGAGGATTTACCTGGAGGCTGTCAATCACACACACACACACACACACACGCACACACACACGCACACACACACGCACACACACACAGTGTTTGTTTCGCAGTTTGGAATGACATGGCGTCTGGTTTCACTTCCTGCTCCGCAGCTCTGCTCCTCATTTGCATAAACAAAGCTTTTTAATCTGTTTGTCATATTTCCGTACCAAAGAAATGCGAGCGAGTGATGAATGGAAACAGAACAGATCTACTCTCATCTGACACACTGAGTGTTGTGCCATTTGTCCTCACGAACAACGAAGCTGACAACAGTGACCGACTGGTTTTAACTCGAAATCCTATTAATTCCTTGTTAGGTTATTGGGTCATTAAATTGATTGGCAAATACTTAAATTTCTTAATCAGCTAACTGTATTTTCCTTTATTGAACACAATTGCAACATCACTTGTGGAACCAACAATACCAACAGATCATGGACATAAAGCTGGTTTAGATTCCTGGATGACCAATAACAAGTTTCTAAATAACAAGAGAGACTTCAGGTGCAAAACTCTGCTCAGGTTATCTAAAGTCTAACAAGGGAATTTAAATCAAATTCAAAATGCCTGTTGGAGAACTTGTCCATTTTGACCTGCTTTTATTACCTACTGAGGTCAGCAATGGAAACTGGATCTATTCCGTTTTTAGGTTTTTGCTGGAGAAACTCAATCATAATGATATTGAAGGTTGGATTTATGACCGTTTGGGGGTGGAGACCACACAGTCCTCTTTTGTTAGGTTTCTTCCTTCAGTTTACAGCAGTAAGTTACATTAAAAATGCATTAAAAACAAACTTGACTGCTTGGACCTCATGCAAGAACCACTTGTACAAATGTTCTGATGCGCTTTAAGAGAACCTGTTGTATGATTCATGCACAGATAGACAGAAAGAAGTGTAAGAAGCCTATTGTGTTGTATTGGTCTTATGTTTATAGTGTGACTGTGGGGATGCTATGAGGCTTATCAGGGGAAAAGTGGTGACTTTTATAGTATTAAGATGTACATGATATGTTTTATGTGTAATGTTCATAATGTTAATTTTTATGATGCCTATAATGTTTAGTTTTTTTGACACTGTCATAGAGGTGTTTATTAAATGATATGTTTTAGAACTGAGGTTATAGTTAAAGGTGGTGTCCTGGACTGCATTATATTTAGAGGCGTTTCTAATTTTTCTGTCCTTCCATTATCATTAGAGACACTTATATCTAATATAATGCAGCCCAGTCCAACACCATCACTAACTCTGGCCTCAATGTTAAATCATATAAATTAATTAACACATCAATAACGGAGGAAAAGTTGTCACAGAGGCTCACAGGTCTATACTACGAAGCAGGATTTGTGGTTAGCGAGTGAACTTCAGGGTTAACTCTGGGTTTTCAGTGTTACGAAGCTGGTTCACTTCTTACCGGGGTACATCGCCATGGTAACTTATGCCGCACAGCTAACCGTGTCCGGAGCAGGTCATGTTCCAGATAACAGATAATCCCATATAAAAGGATCACCTACTGACCAATTAATTGTACGGAAAATGTCATTATCATTTATAGAAGATCCTGGGGCCCCCTCCGGTCTTCTTTATTTAAATTTCCTTCCTGTCAAAACCATTATTACGGTTTTGTATAGCCTACCGATATCATCCTACAATGAAAGTACCCTGAATTACATTTTCATAGTAATTTTTTAATTTGCTCTCAATTCTGTTTGACACCGCAGTTCCAGCTGATAGAATAAGGCTAAAACTGTAAAACGCACGCCATAAGATCCTACATCTACGCAACACATTAATTTGATGGAATACACAAATGTAATTACATTCAGGTCTACTCCTGCCCTAATGATGGGGCAGTGATATTAAGCTTATTAATTGAAAGCTGTTTGAATTCTTTGCTTTTCTTTTTTCTGTTTTTGCCAGCTGCCCTTCCTGCATTTGGCAACTGCACATTTGTGTGACTGCTTAGCATGATTGTTAGGGTTAGTGAAGCCAGATAACGGAAAATATCCTGGGTATGTTGAACTTGCTTCAAAGTACAGGCCTCAGGACTTGAATTCTTTGCCACATACAGAAATTTGGGGGCATAAATTATGCTAATGTCCAGATCTCACAAACGTACTCTCCTCATGAACACGTGGGAAGTTAAAACGAGGGATTTACAAAATAGGATGTTTGTACATGTTCTAAAACTCTTACTAACCAACCTGATAGAAAAATGTAAGAGAGATTTAGGGGCTTCAATGTCTCTAAAAAGAAAAATGCATTATGACCAACATTTTGTAGAAAACTTCAATGATTTGGGGATGGAGCAAAATCAAAAATTGGATCTTTAATTTTGTAGTTACATGTTTTTTGGATACTTTTATACTCCTTCATGGTCATCGTCACTGTCTCACTCTGAATTTCATCAGGTTCATAAAGAACCGACACAGAACTTAAGAGCTAAAAGGGAACCCACTTCATGACAGCATGACCTCAATGACATTTAGACATTCTTAATGTGGGGATGAGTCTATGTCAAACCAGGAAGCTGTGGAGCTTTATGCACATGGTCCACTCTGAAGACAAGCCACAACATTGAACTAACTGACACAGCTGCACATGAACAGGACTGAGACCCACTGACCAATCACAGAACTGTAAACAGGCGCAGCACTGAACCATGGGAGAGCGCACGGCGGACAGAGGGGAGGGGGGTGTCTGACAGTCAAAAAGAAAGCAAGTCAACGAACAGAAGATGAACTCAAAGGATCACCCCAGAAATCAAAAAACGACAGCGATGCAGAACCACGACAGAGAGAGACAGGAGGACGAGGAGGAGGAGGCTGCAGAGCTGTGGAGGCTGCAGGAGACTTTAGCAACACATAAAAATAACAGAGAAGAGGGAGAGAGTCAAACAGTGATTACAAGACAACATGAAGTCCTGAGCAACACCCTGCAAGGAGGAGGCAACAGTGAGAGAAATGAGAGGAATCAAAGGCGAAAAGAAAAGGAACTGAAGATACACAAACAGAACAAACGACAGCCCACAGCCCACTAATACTGCAAGGGTGCAACTCCCACACACACCGACAGCCTCGCTTCAGCCAAAAAACATCACAGCACTGTTTGGATCAGTTAGATTCTCTCACCAGTGTCAACAGAAAGGCCCCACTAATCAGAATATAATACATGTGGTTAAACGTGGAATGAAATCTGAACATGGAGCCTCCGCAAATTTAAAATACGAGGAGGCCTTGACTTTTTTTTATTGTGTGCATCAGTGCAACACTTCCTGCATGGATGTTTTATATTAAAATCCTCCCAGCAGCTCAGAAGACAAATCTGTATTTTCCTGCACAAAGTGTGGAGTTAATTGATGTTAAATTATTAAAAGAGCACTGCTGTTAAAAAGTACAGCAAAATCGTGACTCTGCTGTTGTCCTGCTTAACTTCCCTTTTTTCAGATTTGGTCCTACTTTCATATGTTGTTGGTATAAACTCAATACTCCACTTTCAACCTGTTGTCTTGATATTGCCACTTCACCGCTCTGTGGCTCTCACTTTCTCTTTTTAATGCTAATAAAAGTTTTATTCATTAATTATATCCAGTTACTTCTACTGGTATGAATTTATAGTAAACAGAACATCTTTTAGACTGGTGCCTAGAAAAAAACCCAGTTATTTTGAGAAGCTCTAATACTCTCTCCTCTCTCTGACTAGACTTTTAGTGAAACATCTGCAGGATGTGTTGACGTTGATTGATTGCAAAGTAGAAGAGTTTGAAGGAATCAGAAAAGTATTTTTACCTTTTGGCGTGTGTTTAACACCAACTGTGGGAGTTTGATTTAAAGGTGTAATGAACTCAGAGGAACTCTGAGATGAGATGATGGGAGATACACAATTCTGACACATTATTAAGTGTGAACGAGTGCCTTCTTCTACATCCAGCAGACACAGAGAAACGTCACCATCCCATTGGAGTTGTGTGAAAACAGCTTCCTGCTGCTGGTGAAGACGTGGCTGGTGAGAGCACAGAAACTAAAACCAAAGAGCAAATGTGCTGTGAACGAAAACAAGGAGCTAAAAGAGGCCAAAAAGCTCAATTGCTGAGATTTCTCTGCGAGCTCAGAGCTCTGAAGATACAAAGTAGTCGATGCGACTGAAGGTGTTTCTGCAGATTTTTGTTGCAGCTCTGTGAAAGGTGTGTGTTTCTGTGTAAATCGAGAAACATTCTGTCTGTAGCAGGTGCTCAAACCATGGGAGGTTGGGAGGAGGGGAACAGTGTGTGTGTGTGTGTGTGTGTGTGTGTGTGTGTGTGTGTGTGTGTGTGTGTTGTGACAGCTTGCAGAGGAAGTTGGACATGTCTTGGATCACATGGGACATAGAGGACGATTGGCTGGTCGAGTTTGGAGGTTGGAGCGATGACGTCAGCAACACAAACACAAAGTCATTAGATCCATTAAGGCACTGAGGAAGCGCTTGATTTCAACACAGCATCACCCGTGAAGGACACCTCAGAGGTCAGACTAGTACGTCAGAGTGATCCTCACTGATGAAGGAATATTTGTGTCTCAATTCTCAGAGCACGATGGAACATTTTGAGGTCAGTTTTTGTAAGCACATTACCCGATT
Source organism: Hollardia meadi (assembly GCA_037974645.1). Classification (NCBI taxonomy): domain Eukaryota; kingdom Metazoa; phylum Chordata; class Actinopteri; order Tetraodontiformes; family Triacanthodidae; genus Hollardia; species Hollardia meadi. The sequence continues at coordinate 220,209 of JBBPCS010000359.1, forward strand.
AGCTCAGCGCTACGCGGTGCTGCTTCCCTGTTGTGTTGTAGTGTTACTAGAGTTAAGAGTTGTGCACAAAGCGCTGCTACACTACTCCGACCATCATCCACAAGACAGAACTGTCATCAGTAATGAGTTGATGCAGGTTATGCTGTCTAACGTTATGTTATGCTACAATACTTTAGTACAGAGCCTCATTGTGAGCCTGTTTGCCCTGTTAAAGTTACTGTATGATGCTGTAAATACAAATGAACACTTCCTGTATCTGTTTCAAATTAAAAGCCCTCTAGTGTTTCAAGAAACCCTTAATGTCTTATGAGACATTTGCAGGAACGTGTTGTGGAAAACCATTTTTCATTGCAGATCAATCTGAGGTTGTTGTTTTTTGATCAATCATTAAATCTGCAAAATGTTGAAGGTCAAGTTTGGCATGAGACAAATGCTAAAATCACAATTTCCTGAAGCCCAACATGACATATTTCTTGTTTTATACCATTATAGATCACCAAGAAAGGCAGCAAACATTATATTTAAATTTGAGAAGCTAATTACGTTTTGAAATATTATCATAGAAAATGACTTATACAATTCTATTAACAATTATAATATTAAATTATAATATATAATAATTATAAAATACTCATTAACTTATCAATAAATCGTTACAACTGTGAAACACCTTAAAGTCTACTTTTAATATTAAAATCATTTCTTAGATTCATTTTTTTGGTTGTGCAGATGGCAATTATCGTTAGCCATGTAGCTTAGATAGAGAGCAAAGGTTTTTTGGTACCCATGTACATAATATCAAACACATACATTCATTGACCACAAGACTATTTTCCAAATACCTTCAAATGAAACTATTCTTTGAGTGGTAATTTCTCTAAAAAATAGAATTTATGCTGTTGCAAAAACTTTCTGTGTTAAAAATGTCCAAACACACTCTCAGAATTAAGGCACACATACTGTATAATCCCATAGTCACGCTATGACAGTTACCGTGACAACTGCGTACGCTGTGATTGGCTGTTAAAGACTTGGAAGGTTGAGAGTTGCACCCTGTTGCAGGTAAAGCAAGGCGAGAGAACGTCCCCCCTTGATACAGCGGAGAGTGAGAGTGAGAGAGAGAGATGGACTGGACACTCCCCTCCTGCCGCTGGGTGGAGGGTGAGGAGAGGGTGAGTAACAGGGAGGATGGGGGACAGAGAGGGACAGATGGATGAATGGAGGGGTTACCTTTGTTGCGATTTTCGGGGGGTCCTTGTTTTTTACCTGTTCGGACAGAGAGAGAGGGCGGAATGCTGATAAGATGGCTCAAAGGAAAAATAAGATCAAATCAAACTGAGGGAGAACACAAAGTTCAAACTGATAGAAACCCACAAGGTGTGTGTGTGTCGTGTGTGTGTTGTGGGCAGGAATGGACCAATCAGAGGAGAGAGACGCGCAACTTCCTGCTGCAGAGAACCAACAGCCACATTGTCTGAGAGCTAAACAATTTATCAATATCTCAGGAATGAAAATAAATGAAAATGTGGAGTTCAATTCAGAAATCTAATTGTACAATTAAAAAAAATAATGTATGCATTATTGCTTTGATATGTCATAATATAATATAATATCTTGTTTATATGGTATATTGTTTTTGTTCATGTTGTACATACAGTATAGCTGCATTCATCAGTGTACACACTGTTTTTATTTGTATATTCATCATCTTATTTATCTAGATGCACTTTACTACTGTTCATACTCTGACTAGATTAATAATCTGTATTGGCGACTAGTTCTGTGGCTCTAGGGATGGAAATGTTGGTTGGTCCACCACTCCAATATCCAACTAGTTAAATATCTCAACAGCTATTTGACGGATTTCCGCGAACTTTTATTTGTCTAATACTTTATTGATGGTCAAATATCTGCAAAAATGAAACTTTCCAAACAGCCATTGGTTGGACGTTTATGCAGATAGGCAGTCTGAAGGGTTAATATTCTTCCGTCTGGCTTGCTGCATGTCATTCCCATCTTTTATTTCATTCTGTTATCTCCCTAGTGTCGACTTTATAATAAAAGGCAGCAAATGATTTCATTTGCGGAGGTCAAGGTTCTATTTTATTTTCCTGACAATTGTTCTGAACTCGATTGCTACATATCAACCTTGCATTTATTCTTCCAACTTATTCGCTTATTGTGAAAAAGAAATGAACGTTAATACTACCAACAATAAGAGGGACTGGTTCAGGTTGTGTTAATTGTTCAAGTGAGTCTGATGGATTTGGTTTTCTTCCTTCACTGCACATATCACAACTCTGACCTTTAGAGCTATTTGCATACGTACATTTTAACATCTGACAGGCGCAGATCAGGTGCATCGTCCTCCTCAGGGACTTTAACTTCCTGGTGATGTAATAAACTGCTTTTATTGTGAAAAGAGGTGTAGCAAACACACGCACACACATACACACACACACAGCTCTTTAATTCATTTGTCGGTTTGTGATTGATGAGGGAGACTCAACCGGTGTGTGTGTGTGTGTGTGTGTGTACAGGTTGATGCAGCTATTTGTGACAGTAAAGTCTGCTGTTACCAGAACCCACAACAATGCTTTTGTGTTTTCGAAAGTGAAGACATTTAGTTTCGTCGTCATTTCTTCACGGGGCTTTTTGATGGTTCCTGGCTGGTTTTAGGATTGTGGTTAGAATTGGGAATAGATTAAGATGATGGTTCAGGCCTAGAGAATGTATTATGTAATGAGGGCCCTCACAAACAGACATGTATGAGATGCTAATCTAAATGCTTTATTCTTATGCTCATTTTCAGTTTCATTTCAGTTGAATCAGACAAAAATAAATCTCGTGGTTCTCCTCATTAGGAACTCATTATTGGTTTAGGTTTTTAAAATCAGTGACTGGAGGCCAAAATAAAAATAAATCTGAGCTTCTCTCTCCGCTGAGCTGGTTCATTCAGCCAGTTCACAATGAATGCCTGACAAACTCAAACTTCAGCCAATAAAACAAATGATCAGACAAAAACAAACTAAAAATAAAGACATGAGTAAAAGGGGGTTAGCATGATCACAAGCAAATCAAAAGCAATAGAGACCGACTGCAGAAGCCTGTTGGTTTACATCAAACTGCTCTGTGACTGTAGGATCACCTGGACTTTGGCTTTTGAAGGGTTCCGCTTCAAAAAGCAACTGCATGTACACAGAGGAAGGTATGTTTGGCATTTTTAACCAACTTTACAGAACTGTCAATCAATAACTTTAGTATAGTGGCCATAAATTACCATGAATAAATGAGACCACAAGGTAGTGTTTATTCAGGTGGCAAGAATTTTTGCATTTTGGTGGATTTTTTTTTGTGTTCTTTTTCACTTTCACTGAAATGTTCACAATGATGCATCCGTTTACGAGTGTGCAACAAAAAAAGTGAGTACTGATTCTATGCCGGTTAAGATTTCAGACAGAAGTAAACAAAAGCAAAATCATTTTTACAAATGCAGGTAGCAAGATAGTTAGCCAAGCTTGCTAATGTTAGCAGCTTACGTGAGAACGAATCACAGCACCATACAACTCTTTAGATGCAGAGTGATCTCTTACTACAACACCATATACACCGCTTCAACATGTGGATAAATCCAACCACTGACAGGCCTGCCACGCCTCGTTATGTTTGCAAAGCTATGATTAGACAATCATTGTTTAGGACAGGGGTTTAGAAACCGGTAAGTTAGAAGGAAACTTGTAAACTTGTTGCGATTGTACACATCCCTTTAGGCCAGGTACAATATTTAAATCTCATGTCAGTTGTGTCTGGTGGTTGTTCAGCAGATGTGATGACTACAGGTGAACTCATCCATGGTCTCATTTATTCACTGATGGCTTTTGTGATCAGATTGAAGCTCACAGATGTTAAAATATTATAGTTAGACCCTTCAAACAGCTCTGCTGTTACAGCTCAGACTGGATGAACTCTACCTGCTGACAGAGTCAGCTAATACAACAGGAAAAACATCAAATCAACACCAGCTGATAAAAAGTGCAAATATTTCCAATCTGCACTGTTCAAACAGTAGAGTAGAAATATTCTGACAAGCGGATAGTCTTTCTAGCCGAACTTTCCTCCCAACACTTCACACACTTAGTGTCCTCGTGTGACCTTCAACACTTGAAAATGAGGTGTGTTTTTTGAGACGTGTGTGACAGGATTTTTTCTAGTGTCTTACTTTTCTTGACCTTCTTCTCTTCGTCGTTCTCGCTGGCGCCCAGCAGAGTAAAGATGATGCCAGTTTGAGAGTTGAGGCCAACAGCTGACACGACCATCCTGCCTGATCCCTCCATTACGTGGGTCCCTGAGGAAACATTCAAAAGGTGTTACTAACATTTCTTTATCATCTCATCCGTCTAATCTTCTCTTTAGCTGCATCATTTAAAACTTAATAATAGAATATAATTTGAAGAGTAAAGACGCTGGTTGACATTTTTTGTTGTACTTCAGTATTGTTGTTAGTTTCAGTGTATGATTGTACAGGCCTGAAACAGGTTTTAAAAGAAAAAGTAAAAAAAAAAAAAAATCCATTCATTCAGAAATCAATGACCTGTGTTTGTTCCAAAATGTGAATCAACCTTTGTGTCGTTGCCTGGGAAACTCTTGATATGATGCCACTACCAGTTACCCCTACATTCAGGCCTCGTCCACACGTACACGCGTATATTTTTGAAAAAGTAGCATTTTCTATGCAAACTGCTTTCGGAAAACTCCGTCCAGGGTGAAGATTTTCAGAAACTCCATTTTCAATGTTTACGTGTAGACGGGGAAAATGGTGCACCGGGGTGACTCCTTTGATTGACGTCAGTGTGCAACGTTATCTATTTTGTTCATGAGACGGTCTTGTGCAATGGCAGACGTAGCCAAACTACTGCTGGTGTTGATGTTGCTAACCAGACTTTTCACATGCTTACACATACATACAAACAGTTGTTCTCCCACTATGTTGACAAACAGAGGCGTCCTGATTGGATATTAAAATGATATGTTAATCAGTACATCCCTATTGGCTATTCACCGGAACTGATAATAACTTTTTTCCAGGTTTCTGATTGGCCAACATGGCATAGGCATAGGCATAGGTCTATTTCATGAGACTTGAGCGGGCACTTACCAGACAGCAGCATGGGGTCCTTCTCCAGAGACTTGCGGACCTGATCTGACTCTCCGGTCAGAGAACTCTCGTCAATCTTCAGGTCGTTGCCTTGGATCAGAATCCCATCAGCAGGTAGCAGGTCTCCTGCAGGCACAAATGTCAGAGCATACAGTTTCAGTATAAACAGATTTCTGCTCTTTGTCGCAGTCCTCTCATACTCTAATAAAGGCTGAACACCAAACGATTACATTACAAACTTCGACCAAACTGCTAAGCACAAACTATTTAGTTCGTCTTAATGCTAAAAATAGATTTTATTGTGAAATAGAGTAAAAAATGGAATTTGAACTTAATCTGCCCACTCACTGCAGTTGTTTTTGTTAAAACACTGAGCCAAAAGGGTATAACCATCTCTACAGCCACTAAGGGATGCTTCAGACCAAAGTTTAACAAAAAGATTGAGGCATGAAAATGTGCCTTTCTTGAAGATGCATCACTTTATGTTTTTGTTTTTTTCTGACCCTTAGTTCTGGTGAAGGGAAATCTTAAAGCTCCATACAATGACATTTTAAACAACAGTGTGCTTCCAGCTTTGAATCAACAGTATGAGGAAGAACCTTTCCTGTTTGTTGACCCTGTTCATAAAGAAATGTGAATTTTCCGTGCCTGATCCAGAGGGAGCTTGAGGGGTTTTGATAAAGATAAGATAGAACTTTATTAATCCTGAAGGAAATTGCTGTGCCAGAGATTGCTATAAAATTACAATAACACAAGAATGAAAACAGTAGTGTTGTAAATATAAAATGTATAAGAGCAAATTGCAGAAAAAGTAAGAAAAATTTGGTAAAAGAAGTAAATTAAAAGAAAACTATAATAGAAAAGTAGCGATAATAAAAAAAAATCACGTTGAAAAGTAATAAAAAATAACATTTCTCATGATATTGATATTAATGCTCTCAGTGTCTGACGCACTGGTAGAAAAGAGCTCCTGTGGTGTTCTGTGTAGATGGCGGAAGGTGCTCTGTTCTCTCCAGAGTCCGGTTCCACTCCCAGGACAGGACCAGCTTTCCCTGATGAGCTCCTTAAGTATATTAGCATTGGATGCCATCCGCTGCTGCCCCAGCACACTACAGTGAAGAAGATGATGCTGGCCACCCCCGAGACAGAAAACATCTGCAGACGAGTATCCTGAGAAAATACAGGCGGCTCTGACCTTTCTTGTTCGGAGTGTTTTTAGTCCAGTCCATCTTATTGTCTCCAGTAAGTAGACGCCCAGGTACTGGTAATCCCTCGTCAATATCCACCTGTGTTCCTTTGATGCTGACTGGGTTCAGATGGGCTTTTTGCTTCCTAAAATTCAACACTATGATGTTGAGTGCAGTTAACACCTCTCAACAAAACTGTCCACCACTCTGGTACTTAGCCTCCTGTCCCCTGCTGAGTCATCCCACAATGGTACTAAAAAAACTTCTGCAGGTAGCAGAACTATGAGCAGTTGAGTCTGAGTTCTGTGGGAACAGGAGTCAGGAACATCCCTTGAGGTGTCTCCATGCTGCTTACTATCATCTCTGACAGATTATTCTGTGGCCGGCCTGTGAGGTAGTTGGTGATCCGGGCCACTCATGGAGCATCCACTTGCATGTCCCATAGCTCATTCTGAAGCGCTGAAACATCAAAAACATGGCTCTCACAGTGCTGCCTGCCTTTTTCAGTTAGCCCTGTGCAGCAGAAGGATGATGGTGTTTTCCACTCCAATGCAGGGCTGGTAGGTGAACTACAGAGGGGTCCAGCCTCTACAGTCACTTCCTGACATGTGAAGCCAAAGCCACTGATCTGTATTGACTGAGAGTGTTTGGTTTTTTTCCCTGGGGACAGGAACAAGGCATGATGTCTTCCACTGAACAGGGACGATCACCAGACTCAGGCTCAGGTTGAAGATGTGCTGAAAAACCACACACAGCTGAGTTGCACAACTATTCTGGGGCTAAGGCCCTCAGGCCCTGCAGCCTTGCCTGGAGTCTATTGAAGTCTCTTATCTCTTATAGTGATGGACCGTGTTAAGAGTCCTGTTGGGGGAGGGGGGCAAGAGGGCTGAAGTGAATGAACACGAGAGAAGCGATGGTGGGGTGAGGGTGCTGGGGAAGAGGGAAAAGGAGGGGATGAAGAAAGATTACGAGGTAAGGGTGGGAATCATATCGGGGGGGGGTTAAAGAACGATTAAAGAACAAATTTAATTGATTGGCCTCATCCAGGTCTCCTTCCTTCCTCTGGCTGGTCTTTTTTCCAGATGACTTAAAAACATCTGTCATAAATGTCCAATGTAGAAACAATGAGAAAGAACATTAAACAGAGAGAAACTGACAAAAAGCAGGGAGCACCCAGTCATGTCTGAGTCTGTCATTAAAGGTTTGAGGCAGAAGTCTGGTGTCTGTGGTCTCCTACCATATTTGATCTGAGCGATGTCTCCCACCACGATCTCGGCCACAGGGATCTGGATGACCTGGCCTTTACGGATGACAGTGAACTTTTGTTCCTGCTCGATGCGACTCTGCAGCCCGCGGAACTGCTTCTCCTTGGACCAATCGTTGAAGGCCGTTACCAAGACCACGATGATGACCGAGAACAGGATTGCGGCGCCTTCGATCCAGCCAGCCTGGGCCTCGCCCTCGTCCTCGATGCCACCAGCAGCCAGGCCACATGCTGCGAGAAGACGAGACACGTGTTGAATTCAAGTCACCAAATAAATATGTTTAAACATGTTTAAATAAGTTCAAACAGGTCATAGCGTCTCTTCAAATAGTTTGGATTTTAATACTAGAATTAGCAACAATGTTTTCAACTTAAATGTTTCAACATGAACTTTATTTTTGTATATTCAACTCTAGACTAGTTATTACCATTTGTAGAATAAAAAAAGATATATATTTAATTATTTTATTTTATTTTTGGAACATCCTTGCACAGACCCGTAACCAGGATTGTATAAATACTGGGGGTGAAATTAAATTGCTGATACGAAAATAAGAAATAAATGAAATTAAATAAATAAATAATAAATAAATGAAAATAAGAGAAACATATGGATCAAGAAACAAAGAATTAGGATAAATAAACTTAAAAATAAATAAAAAACAAACCAAACAAATAGCTAAACAAAATAAATGGATAAAAAAGTTGTACTGTGCATAAAAAATGTAATTAAAACAAACAAATGCAGATTTAACTTATTCAGTCAAGTGCTTAATTATGTTTTCTAATTTTTGTAAATTTTATTTCCAACATGAAGGTCTAAGTGGTGTCTTTCTAGGAAATAAATTCTGGTGGGGAAAAACGGAAACCTTCATTTAGTTATGTTGTTGGAGTAAAACCAAGCTCAGACTACAGGAGTTTTAAAATCCTAACAGATTTTGAAATCTGGTTGTATCACACACATGAGGAGAAACTTCAGAGATAATCTTCTCTTTAATCCGAAACATGTTCACACTACAAGATTTGAAAATAATGGCGCATCACACTACGCTACAGGATATTTATTAAGATTATCGTGCCAGAGGGAGCGACGCACCACCTCACGTCATCTCTCTCGGAACTGGAGATGAGATTTCTCTAAAAAGTTATTAATATACTAGCCAACATTAGCTTCACAGGCTAGAATGTTTACCCTTGTGGCAGCACCGTCAGCTGATGTCCCTCTCATGGTTCAGCTCAGATTTAAAATACTAAATATCGAGCATGTTTGATATTAATCGGGGGTGGCGTCGATGAGTCCCCAGTCAGTCTGGGAGCAGCCCAGGAGGCTTAAGACTGGATCTGTAAACCTCTCATAGTACCAGATAATCTGGGCCGAGAATCGGTACCGACCAAGGTCCCAGAGCAGATTTGTTTGCAGATTGTTGGGAGGGGCAAATCAGGGTTAAATGGGCCCAAAACACCTGTAGTCTGAGCCCATCTTGATTAAAGCCTCCAAATTTACACACAAAAATATAGATCAAAATAAAATGGTGAGGACATGGCCTCCATATCCCTCAGTTGAGTCCAGAGTTTGAACTATACCGACCTTCACTGTCTCCTCCTGGTGGATGGTAAAAGGACAGGCCCAGCGAGATGATGGCGGCAATTTCCAGGATTATAAGGGTGACGTCCTGCAGAGCCTCCCACACCAGCTGAAGGAACGTCTTGGCCTTCTTTGGGGGAATGAAGTTACGGCCGAATGCATTGTGACGGTTCTCCAAATCAAAGGGGTTACCAGACAGACCTGCAGACAAGAACGCAACAATTTAATATTCACATCAATACAGAAAACTTCTCTAAAATGGGAACTAACTGGACAGCTTCTTTACTTTATAAACAAAAGGTAAAAAAGGTAATGAAGAAATTAGTTTTAGGTGTGTCGATAAAAGCACTGTGTATACAGATCATGTCTATAGATCATAAATGCTCAATAAAAGATACTACAATAAATGCGAAATTGATTTCAAATTCAAGGAGAAAATGACAAGCCCGAAATATGACTTTTATAAGACTGATTTTTCTCTCTCTTTAAAAAAAAGTACAATGATTGGATTAATTAAGCACTGTGTGTGTTGTAATGGTGTAAGAGTTCCCTTTGAAGTCATTTTCACAGTTAATCTTCTCTTCTAATGAACTCTGCAGTCACTTCTGCCCCTGAGGCACATTTAATTAATTTATCTTGCTCCAAACATATCCTAACGTCATTACATCATCACATAGCAACAGCTCTACAGAAACAGTTTCTTCCCTCATGTATTACAGGTTCAAATCAATGTTCGTGCACAGTAGAGAGCCAAAGTCACAATGTCGCGTCCGAGCTAGCCTCTGTTCCACAGGCTTCTGTAACTCAATGCAATCTCTCATTCTGCATTTCTTTCATCCCTTCCTGAAACTAGAATTACCGGCCTGTGGTCATATGCCTCCGCGCACCAGTCAAGATGCAGTTTACATCCATGTCTGTCCAGACTCATATAATATATGTAGTGACTGATAGAGAGCTTCATCACATGGTGCAACGACAATCACCTGAAGCTTATTATCAACAAAATGAAAGAGCCTGTGGTGGACTACAATGCTTCAAATATGCCTGTTGCTGCAAAGAAGCTACAAACTCTAAAACGTGGATGCTTCACACACATGTTGAACCCGGCAGCACAGAAGATCTACACAATCAGCACAGTTTCAAGGTGGGCACACAAGAGTTCCTGAGCTGAATAATGGCCAGATTAAATTGTTTTTGCAGAACACTTTGGTGTCACAGTGAAGACACCAAGGTGAAGACCTTTACCCACTTTATCATTTTATACTGTTGGAAATTTGTGTGAAATGTTGTCATAATTTGTGTATGAATTGTTGAGTATGACTAAAAAATTGGTTTTGCAGAACATTTTGATGTCACAGTGAACTTGACCTTTGACATCTGACCATCAACATCTAATCAGTTCATCCCTGAGTTTGAGTGTTCCTGAGATATCGCGGTCATTTGCAATAGGGATGTCACAATATGAGACTTTTACTACACGATTATCGTGGCCATATGATAACCATTTTATTGCGATATCTATAGAAAATTTGAAAAAAAACAACAACCCCAAAAACAAAATCAGCTTTGTTTATACTGTGTTTTGTAAGGAGGCTGGGAGAGAGTCTGTAACTGTAACTGTACAAAAGCGTAAAAAGAACAATAACACTTAATAAATAGTGAAAAACAAACATCCACAAGGGCTAACATCTGTGCTAGATTATTTCCACAATATTATAATATTTGTATTATAACCATGCTATTAATATTTCATTTTTAAAAAAAATATCAGTGTTATTGTCAGTACCGATAAATATCGCGACACTTCACCTTTGCAATGAAGTAGAATTTATTTTTTTGTATGACCAACTTAACGTTTAACCAAGCTGGCCACTTCACTAGCTGTTAGTGCTGCTAATGAAACATGAATTAAACTTTTTATGTTTACTCTTGTCGAGTCATGTTTTCTTGATTAATTACCTTAATTATTTTAGTAGTCTTTACTTTTAGAATCCAAAACTAACTACCTACTAACTAATTACCTTTGTTCTAACTAATGTTTATGGAATCTCATTGTTTTCTGATTTGTAATCACTATTACTGAATTTGTTTTCACATTTCCATTACTGCTCCATGTACAAAACCTTAAAGGCTAACTGTCTTAAATCTTTATTGGAAAGGTGATTAGCTTGTTGCATAACTGCACCTACACGCAGTGAGGGCAGAAGATGCACTATAGTTGCTAAAAAGTCAAGATTCTACACATTTCTATAAACAGCAGTTATGCAACATGACCTAGTTTTGCAGCCATGAAAGACAGCAGTGTTTCCACATACAGTATTCACTTGGGTGAATCACAAACTTACACGTACAGTAATTGTTCCACTCTGGAAAATTTTGTATTTTTGGATTCATTATTTCTGTCTGAAGATTCCGTTAAAATAAATGATGTGATCAGAAATGGATTTTAATAGCTGAAAGTAGTATCAGCCCCCCAGGCTGGGAACCACTGGTGTGTGTTGTCAGTGGCAGCCTGAACTGACCCAAACCCTCCCCTTGCTGTCCACACAACGTGCTGGCTTACAGGAAATGAGTTAAACATTCACTTGGAAATCAAGAATCAAAAAACATTAATAAATAAAATAAAAGTGACAGATTAATCAATCATGAGAATAATCGTAAGTGGAATAGGAGAGTCTGAATGAATAAAATGAAATATGTACTGCAGAGAAGCAGTCTGGTCTTGTCCCTCTGCAGAAGTATCTCTTACAATCCTCTGCTAACTGAAGACCAAACAATATCTGTGAGTTATTGATTCCAGAGCTGTGACTGTCATTTTCCAGCAGTGACTCATATCTAGCTGCTCATTTATTCTCCATATAAAGACAATAAAAACAAAGAGAGGAGGCAGGGCAGAGCTCTGTCTTCATTGCTCCTCAATTTTGTTTTTTATTTGAAAATCTGGGTGAGAATCTGATTTTAAAACCACGACTTGCGAGTTCATGTTTCATACTCTCTCAATTAGTGAAGGGTAATCAGCAGCTTGTGTTTACCTTTACTTTCTAATACCTGAGGATTATCTGAGCTAAGCTCTTCACCACAGGACCTCATTAACTTTAACTTCAGTGAACAGTGTTTATTTGAACAACTTCTGAGTGCACAAGGACAAGAAAAATGACTTTAAATCATCTGCTTCTTTTTAATAAATCTGGGTATTTTTCAGAAAAAAAAATGGAAATCTGTGACTTCCTCTACATGGCTGTGTGGGCAACAACATGGCTGGCGTGGATTCTTGGTGGAAATGAAAGATGTGCAGTACAACGTGATCTGAATGTCAACAGATCGCACTGCCAAGATTTCTCATGAAGAGGGACTTTGTAAGTCAGCATGAACATGAGCTCAGACATGTTTTTGCCTTCATACGTCTTAACAATGGCCGTTAATTCCTTCTCTCAGAATCTCTCCAAATGGACTGTATACAGAGTTCCCCTCTTCCTGCTCCTCATTACTTCTCTCTCTGTCTCTCTTTTTCTTTGGGCGCAGTAATCAAGTAAAACTACAACTAACTACAACAACTAACTAAGTTCTGTTAGTCATGCAGCCTTAATTGGATGGCTTTAATGGTAGAAATATTTCTATTTAAAGGTGCCTTGTGTCATTTTTAGCGGCATCTAGCGGTGAGGTTTCAGGTTGCACCCAACCGAATACGCTCGCGAACCAACCGCGCTCGTGCTCACACTCATGAGCGAGCATTCTGGCCATCGGGCCTACAGGAGACTAGTCTGCCACTGTTGTTTTCCTGCACCGTTATGTTGTAATATTGTGTATTGTCACGTATTCAAGTCATGGGTCAAGTACCGCGACTGAGACACCGGCGAGTAAGCTGTGTACCCGGTCGGTATAATGACAATAAATCTCAATTGAACGTTACGAAGCAACCAACGCCAGATCCATGCT
>JBBPCS010000359.1:234097-258531 GCA_037974645.1 Hollardia meadi
CTGAATCCCTATTAACTTAGCTACACATTGGTGGTAGTTGCAGGTTTCTAGCGCTATTTGTTACCGTACAGCAGCCAAGAAAAGACTACCCCCCCTATGAAAACAAGTTTAAATCCGCTAGATCTGGATTTTTATTTGGATCCGCACTAAATTGTCCACACTCACAGATACCAGCCCTCTAAATATGCCTGATTTAAATTTAAAAAAAATCAAGATCCATGCATTATTACCTGAAAAATTAATGAAAATGTCAAAAAAAAAAATCTATCTCGCAATGTTAAAGGGAGAGATTAAAAATTCCTGGATCCGCTCCAAAATTGAATGGGTTCTTCCTTGGCCCATGCCCCGTCCTTCCACCAAGTTTTGTGGAAATCCATTCAGGAGTTTAGTAACAAACCAACCAACCAACCAACAAACGGACACGGGTGAAAACATAACCTCCTTGGTGGAGGTAAAAAAAACAAAGTTCAGTTCTTTCTGAAAACAGCTGAACACTAGTTTTTACTCAAAAAAAGGAGGAAATTGTGCATTTGTTGGGGGACTATTTTCAGCAGTGGATTAATCCACATTTGTTGCTATAGTGACTGTTTCCAGCGGCAGGACGGTGTATGTGAGATTAAGTCAAATAACATTACAATAAAAACAATGAGAAAAATCTTAACTTTACTAAACAAAACGTAATAAAACACGTAAAAAAAACAAAAACAGTCAAACTCCGCTCAACTTCACGTAGTTTCAAAGTTATGATTGATCTCCAATATCCCATTTAAAAAAAAAATCTATTTACACGTGTTTGGATGTGCTTCACACATAGCTGCAACGTGCAACTTACACAACACATCCTGTGTAGACACAGTGTGATTCAGGCGTATGAGCAGCAATAGTAAAATCACAGTTTACAGCAGTCTGCTGACAAAAGTCTCAATATGTCTTCCATTTTTAGTTTAGCCGTCTCAGATTATCCAGTGTTTCTGTCTAATACAGTACTGAGAGCAGACAATAATAATATCCTGATGAGCATTAGACAATTATTAATTACTATAAAATATATCTAAAAAATGATGAGTCCTACAATAACAGGATTAAATCCATCACAGGTGGGCAACACTAAACTCTTTAAGAATCTATATGATCATCTAACTCATCATCATCAGCTCAGACAGACTGACATTAAAGGATTATTCCAATTTATTACAACTTGGTTTCCGTTTTGGAAGTTTTGTGCATCGTTTCTATCTGTCATAACAACGCTGTACTCATCACGCTAATATCTGAGATCTGAGAAAACTGCGATTTCACTCAAAAGAAGTGGGACAGGTCGAGAAACACGAGCGGTCACACCATTAGACAGGTTGGAAACACATCTGTGGGTTAGACTTGGAAAACAAAACAAAGTCAATGACGTCAAAATCCATCGCAGTTTACAGACAGACATCCTGCTCTAACTTTGACCTACTGCGCTTACCGTAGTTGTAGTTTAACCTTCAATACTAGTTACATTTCCAAGTAGAGTGGTTTCGATACACTACACGAACAATGAGAAAAAAAACATTACCCCAATATGCTTTAGGTGATGAACATGTGATACCAAAATCATGAATCTGTTGCTATAACAGTCTCTCCTGGTTCCAGTCTTTCCACCAGATTTCTGATCCTGGCTGCAGGGATTTAGAGCATTAGTGAGGTCCAACACTGATGTTGGCTGATCAGGTCTGGTTCACAGACCCCATAGATGGGGTTGAGGTCAGGGCTCTATGCAGGCCAGTCAAGTTCTTCTTGAATACAGGGGCATCGTCTTGTTGAAACAGGAAGGGTCTCCCCAAAATTATTGCCACAAAGTTCGAAGTGCACTAAAACATCATTGCATGCTGGAGAAAAACTGAGACAGAGGTGTCCACATACTTTTGGCCAGACCTGAATAAACTGTTGGGTTTGTTTACAACCTGTCTGCTTGACCCATCAGTCTTTTTTGTTAAATCACTCTGACCTCAGATAGCAAAATGATGAGTTCAACATTATTATAACTGATAGAAATGATGAACAAGATAATAATCCTTTAAAGTAACATGTGATTAAATACAGTTCTGGACCTCAGCAGGGCGTCCCGAGACCTGTCGAAGAGTCTTTCGCTCCGTCGTAGCAGACTGCTGGTTCTGTCGCCAACATGCTCTTCATCTCCTCTTTGCTGGAAGGAGACGGGGAGGATGGAGAGGGTGATGTGGGGGAGGAGAGGTTAGAGGTGGCGGTGGTTGAAGCAGAGGAGGACGAAGAGGAGTTGCCGTCGGGGAGGCACTCTTCACAGCAGCAGCAGCAGCAGTCCATGAAGGCCTGACCCAGGGAGCGACACAGGAAGAGCAGCAACACTGGCGTCGCCGAGCATCGCACGAACAGCAGGAACTGTCCAATCAGACCCAGAGCTGGCAGAACCAGAGCCGGGAGCGCCGCGGACACATGGACGGAGACGTACGCCAGGGTGATGTTACTAATGCTCTCGGGCAGGTTGCATGTGATGTACAAGATGGTGAGCGCCATCACGGTGGAGCGCAGCCTGTGCTCTCTCACGTGCTGCTTCTTCTTTGTCGAGGAGGAAGACGCAGAGGAGGAGGAGCATCTGCCGGTCACCTTTCCACTGCTGGGTTTCTGAGGTAGACGCTGGGCTAACACTTGCCTCGTCACCAAGTCGCAGGCCAGGGTGAAGAGCAGGGGCAAACAGATGTAGCATCCAAAGAACCACCACATGCGGGCCTCGTGGTAGGTCAGCACCAGAGAGTAGATACTGTCTGGTAGCTCCACAGATGGCTCACGGACACAAATATCCACCTTAAACTTGTCTGTTCTGGCCCTGAAGGCGGCCATCAGAGAGCCTCCCAGCTGGCTCTGTTGCAGGTCAGTGGGGAGCGTCGGCAGGCTGACAGTTTCCTGGAGGAGCTGCCACAACAGCAGCTCGGGGGCCGCCAGCACCATGGAGCCCACCCAGATGACGGACAGCTTGGACAGGATGGACTGGCAGGGCTCCACCTTCGGCGTCTGAAGGGGCCCAGGGCTGGTGGCCGCATGGAAGCGATCAATACTCAGAGCACAGAGGCTGAATGTGGCCACACCAAGAGAGGTGACCTGACAGAGAAATGACAGAGAGGCGTGGGAATGAAGGGAAGAAAACTGTTTTATAGCTCAGGTATACATGCCATTAAAGAAAACTCTTGAAAGAAATCCTTTAGCTGGTGGTGATCCCCTTCCAGCACGGCACTCAACCCTTCTTTTAATTTTTCTTTAAAGGTTAAATATATGACATTCACTGCCATTATTAGGGTTGGGTAGGTTTCTGGTTTTACCGGTCCGATCCGGTCCGGTGTACAAGCTTTAACCGGTTTGATTTTATGCGACCTGACTGTCCATTAAATTCATCTATCCATAATCTATGCCTGTTTATTCTTTGCAGGGTTTGCGGGGAGACTACAGCACCTGGACAGGTCACCAGTTCAATTAATCATCCATAAAGCCTATAGTTATTAGGAAGGTTAGTTCCAGGAAGTAACTGCACCTAAATCCAAACTTACTGAACTACATCCGGAGTCCAGAACCGTGGAGCAAACCTCACACAAGTGTATTATTATCAAGTATTGCTTCAATAGAGTTTACTGAGAGTTAATGATCTCCTTATTGTTAGCCAACATATAAACATGGCGTGGCGAATAAACATGCCTTACTTTGGCGTGGTGGACGGCTTTAAATACTGCAATACCCATGAGGCTCTGCAGTTGTTGCGAAGAAGCCAATCAGAGGTGTAAATCAAAGCTTAATTGTTGCGGTTGTGAACAAATCACTACACCATAGTTACTGAATTCCTCCAAAATTGACCAATAATCCGAAACTCCAGATTGTAAACTTTTAGCTTCACATAACAAAAATTGAAGCTCCGCAACTGAATGCGTCTTACTGAAAAACACCTTGGAACTTCTCTCTTTACATTGTTACGTCCACAAGCTTGTACCTTGTAAAAAAAAATAAAAAATCTATTTCATATTGCAGTTGTTCATCTTTTATACCGGTGATTGAACCAGGAGTTTCACGTCTGTCCAAGACATGACTTGCTCAAACTGTGAATCATTTAACATTGTGTAAAGTCAGAATTATAACTTTTTAAAAAGGCTCCCGACTAAGTGCTACTGAAAAATTGATATTTTTTTTGGTATCGGCATTGAAACTCTGGCACTGTATTGACATTTAAAAAAAAATCAAATAATACCCAGCTCTGCTCTTGAAAAGTACAAAAATACAGTTTTTAGCACTGTAGAGCAACTTCAATGTCTAACCTGCAGGTTGTTCTCTGCACTGAATTCATTCATGCTGCTCTTTCCAGCCAGTCGTGACCTGTTAGCACAACTGAGGCACAAGACTTCCTAAACTGAGCAGAGAAAGATGCTGTGTTGCTTAAAGAACAGATTTAAGGCTTCCCTCTGCCTTGTTATGCCTTTTAGCCAACAAAAACCCTCAAGCAATAACACCTTGGTTCAAGAAACAGCTTTAGAATACAGAAACCGGGAAATAAAAGGAGCCACAGAGGGAACAGACAGCCGTTATGCTTTAATAGTTCTTATACAGACTGGGGACAGTTATCGGTGCCTCGTGCACATTTAAGTCTGTGGTTTAGGCCCAAAACACAGACTATCATTACGGAGACTTGTCCTCCCTCTGCGGGTGCTTAATGACCTCACACAGTTAAGACACAACTCGAGATAATTAACACAGAGCTCTAATTAGCATGAAAATAGTTGAACAGAGCAAACAGGCAGCTGGCAGCCTGACCTGCTTTCAACGCTGCTCAATACAATGCTCAGAGTGCAAAATAGCACTTTAAAAAACAAACAAAAAAAACGTTCATTAATTAGCAAGAAATGCATTCATTAGCGTTAAAGTAGGTGAAGCAACAGAGGATGGAGGAGGCCGACCTTGTTAAAGACCGCTTCACACAAGCTGTTATTACAGATTAGCAAAACTGCACTTCAGTGATTTAAAGCTGCGTTTAGAGACAAAAACAAGGAGTCCGCAGGCCGACAGAGGCTGTGCTGAAACAGGAGGCTGATGAATGGAAACCCAGCAGTGAGTAACCAAGAGGCAGTATTACACTGCGAGGGCGACTCAGCCTCTAAACTAAGCTACTAGTCCATTAACTGAAGGAATAATTACAAATACTTTGATAAACGATTAAGCTTCAACATAATTTTTCAAACTAGTTTTTAAAAAACGCCAACTTCAGCACTCAAATATGAAGATCTCCTGCTTTTCTCTGTCTTATATTAGTGTAAACTGAAAATGTTTGACTGTTGGTCAGAAAAAAACATTTAATAAATAAAAGATTGATCCGACAGATTATTTGATAATCAAAATAGCCCCTTTCAGGCCTTTGAATTGATCGACACATTTCTGATGTTCAGGGTGGGGCTGTAGAACCACCGACCAGTAGGTAAAAGGCCGGTGGTTCGATTCCCAGCTCGTCCTGTTCGCACCACAATGTGTCTTTGAGCCAAACGCTGAACCCCAATCAGTGTAATGTAATATTGTGACATAGTGTTTCAGTGTCTGTAATATTCTCATTTATATTGTGATGGTGATAAAAAGCTACTTTCCTTTTTCATATTTAGTTTGTTCACTTGTATTTCTTTGCAAGTCGTATTAAAATGAAAGCAATTCTTTCATTATTGATTAATCTGCTGATTATTTTCATGATTAATCGTTTAATCTATAAAATGACGTCTTTAAATCGCTTCTTTTGTCCAGCCAACAGTCCCAAAACCCAAAGACTCTTCATTTCCTCTCAACAACGACAAAGAAAAGCAGCAAATCCTCACATTTAAGAACCATCAAATCCAATTAATCCATTATCAAAATAGATAATTGACTAACTGATTATTTGACTAATCATGGCAGCTCTACTCAGAATTTTCCCATATAAATAGCACTAAATTATAAGTTAATAATATAAGGAGATGTCTTATTTCCCAACATAAGGTCACAGTTAAATCTGGAATGATTAGTTGATTAATCAAAAGTGATATAATCAGTTCTGGACAAAATTTCAATGTGGACAATGTGGAAGTTGCGATGGCCATTTTATTCACTAAAAATTAGCTGATTATTCATAAAAACAATTATGAAAATAATCTTTGGTTGCAGCTCTAGTCTTCTCCATGCTACCAGTTATGAAATTAAAGTGTTAAACATTGAATCCGTGTGTCTCAGAATAACATACAAAGGTGTCACATTTTATAACGTGGGGTGTAAACTTCCTCCACCTCTAAAGAAACAACTTGTCTTCAAATGAAACCTCTGCAGGTCCATCCTGAGCTCATATTTTGAACTAATAATGCACAAATCACTTGTTTTACCATGACTTTCTCCTGTTGTCCTTACAGGCAGCAGTAATGTTATTTTCTTTATTATTATTGACACTTTTGGTTCTCTTTCAACAACATCACAGTTTAGTACGTCTGTGTGTCTTCACTGTTTGGGTCTGTGAGCTGCAGAAGAAGAGTCGCTTCATGTGGAGCCCCGCTGGTTCATTACAGACAAACAGACCATAACAGCACGTTTGTTGAGTCTGAAACGGAGCAGCAACAAGACACAAACAGGCCATTCATCACCAGCCCGGGTGTCTCTGTTAAACTGGAAAACATTTACAAAGAGTTTAACACGGCCGTGGAAGGCAGGCTGATTAATTATCATCACACTCAGTTGTTTGTTTGAACTGTTTCTCTTGTTTGACTCCTCACTGGATGATGTCTGAGTTTGTACAGACATAAAACACTTCAAGACACCAGCAATTAGTTAAACTCATGCTTTGGTTCGTTTAAAACCAGTGTTAAATATTGATGACAGTCCCTAATCAATTAAAAAACATTCTCTGGTTGAAGCTTCTTCATTCTGCTCTTGTCTTTTTAATTTAAAACTAAATATATTTGAGTTTTGGACGACAAAACAAGACATTTAAAGGCATCATCTTGGATTTTGGGAAAATGTGATGGATATATTTTTAATTTTTTTTCACATTTTACTACAGATTGAGAAATTACCCTAATAAAAATTTTTTTTTAAATAGATTAATCAAAATATAAAATATTTAGTTTTATCATGGGGCTTCACTGGTAAAACATAAGTATTAATTGTTGCTACAACTTGGGCCCCCCTGTTGCTCACTTCAAGCTCTGATTTAAGATGTAATTATTGTTTTGACTATATTATAGCACATATTTGTGTTTTATTTATTTTATATTTAGGCTACATCTTATGATTTTCCGGTTTTCTGTGGTATTTTCACAGTAGACCAATGACAAAAACTTGAATAAGACCTATTTTAATTTAATTCTTGAAGCGCTCCATCACCTACTTACCTCCAGATAGGGCACGAGCCGACAGGACAGGTCTCCTAGCAACCTCTTCAAGGTGAGCTCGTGGAAGACGACCACGGGAAGGCAGAAGAACAGCACGAGGAAATCCCAGAAGGCGAGCCCCGCCAGGACGCAGTTCCACGTGCTCTTCAGGTAGAAGTTGTGCCACACGATGCACATGAGCGCGAGGTTCCCCACGATGCCCGCCGCGAACAGCACGAGCGCGAGCAGCATGATTGCGTATGCCCAGTACGAGCCGTCGGTGACCGGGAACAGCGGGTTGAGGAGCCCCGACCCGCGGCCTGAGGAGGAGTTACCCGCCGGGGCGGAGGCGTCCCGCTCGATCCGCGGTGTGGTGAAGTAACCGTTCGGGTCGTCGTACCGTCGCGGATGCCCGTGACTGCTCGGTGTGTGCGGGTCTCTTTTCCCGAAATTCCTATCTTTAGCTCCTCGGGGGACTCGTTTCAGGTCAGGAAGTTTTGCACTTTCAACCCGGTCCAGAGAAGTCCTTTCCGGGGAGATGGACTCCTTTGTCTCCGCAGCCGGCGCGCCAGCATCCTCCGCCCGCTGCACCTCAGGCGCGGACTCGGGCTGAAACTCCCGGGCGGTGTTAACATGACGGAGCTCCGCGGTCCGCAGAAAGAGAAGAAACAGCAACAGAGTTGGGCTCATTTTTATGAAGTGTTAAGTGTCTCTTTAACAGACATGTGCTGCAGTAAACACCCGAGTCCTGGAACTAAAATGTCCATAAAACAGCCTCACAGTCTGACCTCTCTCTGGTCCTGATGGAGAAGTTTAGAGTCTGCTGCGCACTTCAGCACCTCTTCACCAACATCAAGACAGATTCAATACAACACGGAGCTGCTTCCGGTTATAGCTTTCAGAATAAGATAACAAAACAGCATCAGGGAAAATTAAGCCTGCCCTTCTGAGTATGGAGATGTTGACAAAAAAAATCAAACCATCTGCTTCTAATGTTTGGCATCAGTTCAACAAAGGCTGGATCACCAACCAGGAAATACCAGGTAACTGCTCCAGACCCCAATGCAATTATTTCACTTAGTTAATGCATATTAGGTCATTTGATTGATTGCATATGTGTTTGGGAATAAGTACCACCAACGCACAAAATAAAATTATAATAGCCTCAACGTGGCTCCTGAATTTTTGCCCGATTTTGAGGCCCTGTCGGGTACACAGTCACTGTGTAAATATCTAGTTTTAAGACACTTATTTACTTAAATAATAATATGCTAACAGTGCATATTCACTAATAAACTTGTCCAGTACCACAGAGTGACTGACACACAGACAACCTGGGGCAGGCTAATATTACTGATATTGTTCTGTTTTTTTGTGTTCTGTACCTGATGAGTATTTAGAGGCAACCGGAAACACAGAAAGCAGACTGTAAGTACCCAGGAGCTTGACAGGGGGCAGCAGGTTACTTGATTCACTGTGTTTTTAGCCCCGCAACAACCCAGAAAAACATGTCAACCTTAAAATACAACGTTTTATTAGAAGAATGTTTTAAGAAGGGCTGCAACTAAGGACTTCAATTTCTATTGTTGCACAAAATGTATAAATTCAAGCACTGTCAATGAACCGTTTAAGTCTATTTTCAAAAACTTTCAAGGCCATGTCACTTCAAATTATTAGACTACATTAGTTTTAGCTAGCTGGGCTGAACTGGACAAAGAGTACAGTGAAAATGTCATTTCACTGTATTTAACATCACAAAGTTACACTGAAACTTCTCTCATGAGTCCACAATGAGAAGAGGAGTCACCAGATCACAACAGTCAGATGGAACCTCCTCCAGCTCCAGCCCTGTCAATCAGAACCTTTAGTCTCATTAGTTTGACTCCAGAAGCTGAGCTCAGCCTGCTGACTCACAGCTATAGCACCAAAAGTGATACAGAAGTAGGTGACGTCAAGTATGGAAGACCAAAACTGACTAATATTTTTAAAAAAAAGAATGAACAGGCTCACCAAGTTTTTTTATTTATTGATTTTTTA
Source organism: Hollardia meadi (assembly GCA_037974645.1). Lineage (NCBI taxonomy): Eukaryota > Metazoa > Chordata > Actinopteri > Tetraodontiformes > Triacanthodidae > Hollardia > Hollardia meadi. The sequence goes on from JBBPCS010000359.1 coordinate 243,502, forward strand.
TAACAGTTTGGTCCCCTGAAGCTGTGATTGGCCGCTGCTGCCGATTGTCCGGAAATTAATTTGCAGCATTGTTTCCATGGCAGCTAATGAGAAAACCAAACCAGATGCAGGAAACTCGGACAACAAAATATCTCTGAATATTTACTGAAATAAAAAATAAATCGGATTCTCTGATGATGTTGAACTTTCACGCACAACGTGGCGCCAAGATGGAGAAATAATCCGTCATCTTCTGATTCTGAAGTCCAGACCAGTGAGCGCAAGCTGAATCACACAAACTTCATTTCCCAAAATCCTCAGCTCTTCTGGGAGGACTTCAGCTTCCTCCTGGCGTCCTTATGTTTCTTGCGGTACTCCTGTGGAAACAAACGGGAACATAAAAAATAAATCTACAAAGTTGATGCCTTCACTCAGTCTGAGGTTGATTTTAATTAAGTTTGAGAAACTGTCTCTCACACCACATGTGTATTCAGATTTCTGAATGTGTGGAAGAATCTGTACATGTGTATATGATTTGTAGAAGTGAAGAAGAATCTGTAAAGGCATCAAGCTGGCTGTGGATCAAGAGGGGCGACCCAGGGAGCACACATGCTACTTGGACAGAAGCTGGGCCCTGATCCACCCTGGTTGGCTTGATGTTAAAAGACCCGAAACACCAGATGTCTTTTTTAGACCTCTTTTTATACTGTATGAAGATTTTCACCTGGTTTATTACTCGTAAACACGTTGAGGCTGTTTTTGATAATCTGATGTTTACCTGTCTGAGCGCGCTCCTCCTCTCCTCCCACTCCTCCCTCTGCTCCTCCAGGTGAGAGGAACGACAGAACAACCTGGGGCCGTCTGATGGAGGGAAGAGAGACCACAAAACAAACTTAAAGACACATTACATTTCAACAAATCCACTTGTTCGCTGTAAACAAACACTCTAACAAAATATAATTGAATTGATTTAACCTGCGGCTTGTTAACAAATAAAAGACAATTTGATGTTTCCCTTAATGTGTGCGTAAGGAAGGAAATGTGACCAAATCACACAGTAGCGTACAGAGGTGAGGTCACTAATGGGGCCAGATCTTCATCCTACCTGTCAATCTGCTGTCATCAGGGTAGAAGAAGAACAGATCTGTCTTTGAAGGCGTCTCCTCTCTGTGAACGGAAACACAAACACTCACACGTTCAGATGACATTTGATAACTGTGCTGCTCTGTTACAATGAAAAGCACAGGTCAACAGCTACGTGTTAACAACCTGATAATCACGCCCACCTCACGCAGTGATTAGTAAATTCTTCACGCGACTTCTTTTGTCACTTTCAGATGAAAAACAAAGTGTATCTCATCCTCAAACAAATATTCGATTAATCTATCCATCGATCAGTAGAATTGAACAATATTAACTGGCAACTAGTTTGATAACGGAGTTATTTTTCCCCCCAAAAAAAGAAAAGAAAAAGCCGAACATTCAAATGTCATGATTTGCTGATTTCTGATATTTTGGACTGATATTAAGATAAAAGAAGGAATCTGAAGACGCCATCTTTGACTTTAGGAAATTCTACTTTTATAGTAGAAACAAATCGATGACTTGAGAAAATACTCTCAGACCAGCTGATAATGGAAATTGTCGTTGTAGTAACCCTTCGACTTCCGATGTGGTCAGTGAACGCGTCATAGAATCTACCCGAGGTTTTAAAACACACACAAAGCAGTTAACAGGATTTGATCTTCTTATTTCTCACTCTTTGGTTTGAGCGATGACGCTGCTTTGCTCTTCGTCTTCCTCCCGCTCTTCCTCATCCTCCTCTGAGCTGCTGTCATGGAAACGCAGGTCTTGTTGCCAGGACACCTTTGGCGCCTGGATGCTCTCTACCTTGTACTCTGCTGGCGGAGAGAAAGATTTAAAAACTGGGAAAACAAATCTTCCCTGTGCCAGTCTGAGATAAATATCCGAGACAGTAACTCACCTGTCTCTGTAGCTCCTGTTTCTGTGTCGTCTCCAAAGAAGGAGAATTTGAATCCGGATGACTCCTCATTCTCAACTGAGAGGGATGATGAGAGTGGGGTCGGCTGTTCCTCCTTCCCTCCTCCCTCCTCTTCCTCTTGGTCCCAGCCTGTCTTCTCTTCTCCACCAGCGTCGTCATCCTTCGTCTGCCCAAACACGGCCTTCAGGTCGCCGGACACGTCGTAGTAAATCTCCTTAGAAACCTCTGGAAGCTTCTGAGCCTCTTCCCTCTTCTTCCTCCTGGCCGACTTGCTGTGAAGACAACAGATCACATGACAGGTACAGGTAACGCTGATAATGTGGACATGATGCACTTTGGAAAACAATTGAAATCAGTATATTATGTATTACTGTTCTCCTGATTATTACATTCTGATTCGTGTTCTTTGCTGCTCTTGCTTTATATCAATGCTGCATTTTACAGTTCATAGAATCTAACTTATTTACCCAGGATTCCCCATTGTCTGTTAATAAGTGGTGTACCACAAGGCTCCATTCTGGGTCCCATCCTGTTCTGCATATACAGTCGTTTGTAAAGTATTCAGACCCTTTTACTTCTCTGACAGTCTATTGTGTTATAGATTTCATTAAGAATGAACTAAACTGATTTTTTTTAGAAATTAATTCTGCACAAAATACCCAATAATTACAAAGAAAAAACACATTTTTGCAAGTTAAAAAAAAGCATTATAGTACTATAGTAAAGACCAATTAAGCTCTGCACTCCTGCAACACTGTTGGATTCACAACATTACTCCTGTTTGAGTAATGTTTGCTAAAAGTGCTAAAAACTAGCACCTGCGTGTCCTGCGGTTTTATTAAATCACTGACAAATTAAATATTTACATCTTCAATAGAAACCAGTGGGTTTGGTGCTGAGTGGAAGTCAGACGTCTGTACTGACAGACTAACATTGTTGGTTTTGGTCTTTTCATGAGACTTTGTCTTAACCTTTAATGTGCATTACCAACAGACACAAACAGATCTGATCAGCACATTCATAGTTTCCATGTTCGCACCTTTCTTTGGTTTCAGTGGTTTTGGTCTCGAACGCAGCGTGTTCCTCTCTGCTGGGGTCGTAATGCAGCGCTGAGACGTCTCTGCAAACAGACATTTTATTTTTAAAATTCATTTCCTGCTGAATATCAAATATTCCAGTTGAGACGTGACTGCGGTCCAGACTCTGAGCATGCTGATCAGCGCGGGTGGCTGACCTGAAGGTCTTGGCCTTGATGGCCGCCTTGCTGCTGCAGGTTTGTTGGCTGCTGCCGAGGACGCTCTCCAGGATGGACAGGTTCTTCTTCCTCTCGTCTTCCAGACCCTCGTCTTCCTCCGTCATGCTCGTCTTTCTCTCTGAATCACAAAGAGTCATTTTATTAGTTACAAACATCCAGCTGGACAAAATACAGCGAACCAACAGGCTTCAGATTGGGGATCGGCTGATTATCGGCCTCTATTCAGCAGTTTTTCTGATTATCTGTATCTGTGATTTTGATTCAAATGGCCAATAAAATAAATTCAATTAAAAATAATTGTTTATAATGGTAGTATTATATAATGGTATTTATATTTTGTATTAATAATCTGAATCTGCAAATTAACGAGTTACTAAAGTTGTCAAATAAAGTAAAAAGTTTGCAAATGTAGTGGAGTGGAGGTATAAAGTAGCAGAAAATAGAAATACTCAAGTAAAGTACCTCAGAATTGTACAGTACATGAGTAAATATACTTATAAATAATAAATATACTTAGTTATATTCCACCATGTGTTATTCTAAAGATTCTTAAGATTAAGAATTAAAAAGAAAGATTTAAGAATTTTAATTTTTACTGCAAAGGTATAACGGTTCCAAATATCAGTCATGGGTCTCCTCGATTACTAATAATTGGTATCGTTATCGGTTGCAAGATGTGTAAATGTAATCAAAGGTGCTTTGCTTTACAATGAGAGATAAATACAAGTACAAGCTGTGTGAGTGTAGAGTGAAACATGACATAAATGTGTATTTTCAGACCGGCTGGAAACATGTTTTTTTGTTTTTGCATGTTCACAGAGAAACCTTTCACACCGATCGGAGAAGTTCTCATTTCATCTCCATTTAGACGTCACACTATCGAACACATTACTAGACAACTTTTTTCTGAGGCAAAAATGAGATGAGAACGAATTGGTCCCCCCACCCATAGCCTCACCTGACTCCTCCTCTTTGTCCTCGGCTTCCTCCAGGAAGCGCGAGTCCATCCGGAAACGCTCGTCTGTCCCGAAGCGAGACTGCAGCGCCATCAGCTGGACAACAAACGAATGACATCAGAGGCAGGTGTCCAATCACAGCGCTGAGCTACTCTAACGTATCTTAACACAAGTGGTTAGGTTCACTTGAAATCTGGTTCAGACGTGTGTATGAACCCACTGACCTCTCATCTAGCAGATTCTAAAGTGCAAGAATAATTTTGTGATCCCTAATTATAAGAGAATATGAGGAAAACATAAGTGAACACGTGCAGCAGCACTTTGTGAACTCATCTTCTCACCTTCTGTCCTGCTCGACCTTCAAACTGAGGCCTGATGTCAAACCTGCTGGCATCTTCTTCATCACCGTCCTCCTCATCCCCACTGCCACTGAACAACTGAGGAGCCGACGGCTTCACCTGAGTCCACACACACACAAACACACACACAGTCATCATGCATGTAGAATCTTCCATACATTCATGATTACATATTTTTTCAGGAGAATAATCATAAACTAGATGGGCAGACCATCTATGATCTGCAAATCTGAAAGTGCAGCCACTGCTTGTCTCGGCTGTGCATTTATTATATACTTCTAAACAGGAAATACTTTTAACATACATCTGTGTGAAACATTTTGTTATCATATAATTATGTACAATCATTACACTGCTTTGTTGAATATTCTCTGTTCCGGTTGGTCAATGACAGCATTCTACGATCTATTATTTCTGAATAGCAGACCACTGCTATGGATAACAGACACATTATCCGTCTGTTACCCCATCAGAAAACACAGAATAAGATTTTTTTCTAATTACTTTTAAAATATTTCAAGATTTTGCTTATTTTCTTCTGCGCTCTGTTAATATTAGAATTTTTTTTAATGGCGTTTCCTGATGGAGTAACTTAAAGCTAACGGTTGCCAAAAGAGTTCGTAGAGATGAATGGAGGACAGAAACGTCGACATCATTATTCCCAAAGTCCGATTCACTTTGTCTCACTTCACCATCAATGCAAATGTTGCTGCTATGAATGCAGGTCCAACAGTAGAATCTAACAGACTGTTTTTTAAATTGCCAAGTTTCCTGAAACTCGGGTCAGTAGTTTTTCCAATAATCCTGCTCTCAAACAAACCGAACTGAAAACCTTGGTGAAGGTCAAATATTTTGCTTTAACATAAACTCACAGGTTGATTCAAAACTCTTCACTCACCTTTTCTTTCATTGTGCCTTTCTCATTGGCTGATGCCTCATCAGCTGAGGTCTCGTCCTCTGATCGGCTGTCCTCAAACAGCGTCTTCTTTGATGTCGTAACCTCCGAGGTTGTCCGCTGCTTCTCTTCATCGTCGCCATCCTCCTCCTCCTCATCGTCAGAGCCGAAGACGATGTGTTTTCCTGCTCCTGCTGTCGGAACATCCTGAAGAAGATGTAGTTTATGATGCATCATTCCAACGCAAATCAATAAATCTGTTCTGAGCTTCGTGAATCTGTTTCCAAGGTCCAGATTAACCTCAGTTTGATTAATTAGCTCATAATATCTTTTTACATTCATCCATTTATTATAATTTAACACTGTAAAAGTGTTAAATTATAATAAATAAAAAATACTCTGAAGTCTGACTGTGAACACACACTCTGAACCCACCAGCTTGGCCAGAGCTCCCTGGATCAGCTTCTTGTGGTCTTCAGCCTCCTTCTGTCTCTGCTGGATGGCAGCCAGCCTCCTCATGTTGGCCTTCCTCTGCCGCTCCTCTTCCTCCTCAGGCCTTAATAGCAGCTGGGGATGAGCCTGCTTTTCTTCCTCTTCCTCCGCCTCCCCCTCGCTGGAGGAGGACTCGCTGTGCGGGGCAGGAGGAGGTGCTGCTTTCACTGCATCTTTGGCAGAAATAAGCTCTTGTTCGTCCTCGTCTTCCTCAGCGGAGGAGCTGGAGGATGAAAGTATAGCCGTTGCTGCAACTTTAGCTGCAACAACAGTCTGACTGACCTTCATCCTCTCCTCCTCCTCCTCCTCCTCCCCATCATCACTTGTAGAGGAGGAACCAGTCTCTGCTTTCTCAGCATTAACTGCAGTTTTAGCTGAAACTACTTTTAAAACTCTTGAAGCAGCCATGTCCTCCTCCTCTTCTTCTTCTTCTTCTTCCTCCTCCTCCTCCTCTTCTTCCTCCTCCTCGTCATCCTCACTGCTCTCTGAACTCTTCTTCTCTGTTTCTGTGTTTTTCTGTAAGCTCAGAGTCCTGCTGGTTTTCCTGTCCGTTACTCTCTGGTTCAGCTGAGGCGCTTCAGAGTCCAGCTTCTGTTTCTTCACCTCACTTCCTCTTCTCTCCTCCTCCTCCTCCTCCTCTTTCTGTCTCCTCTGACTCTCCTCTGTCTCTGATCCCTCTTTCAGCGCCCTCATCCCCTGGAAGGCAGGCAGCGGCGTTGACATGACGGCTTTTCTTTTCTTCTTTTTCTTCTTCTGTTCGTCCTCACCGCTGTCCTCCTCCATGAGGGCGGCGAGGATCTCCTCCGGCGTGGTGCCTTTCTTGGGAGCACGTTGTCCAGCAGGGCCAGACCCGAGGTTAGTTTCTTTCTCAGAGGAGGAGCCGAGGATGCTGGGATCTGTAGTCATGGAGGCCTGCTGGGATTCTTCAGCTAGCCTCTGTAGGTCAGCCATAGAGATCTCCAGATGGGCGACGTTAGAAAACATGGCTTCATAATCAGAATCTGAACTGTAATCAGATGATTCTAATGCCTCCTCATCTTCATCTTCAGCCTCATCATCACTATCTGATTCTGAGAAAGGGGGTTTAACAACAGGGAGGACTGTCATCTTCTTACTTTTACTCTGTTTAGTGGATTCTGTCTGCTGTGTGGAGGAGGGTCTCCTGGAGGTGAGGTGATCTTCTTCATCTGCTGAATCGTCCTCTTCCTCTCCAGCTTTACTTTTCTTCTTTGTCTTCCTCTTCCTGTCTGGGTCGTTCCCTGAGGTGCATACTGCAGTGGTCAGTCTCTCCTGCGGTGGAGGAGGAGCTTTCCGGGAGGCGAAGAGTTCATCCGTGTCTGCGGAGTCGTAGTCATTCTCTTCTTCCTCATCTGGACCGCCTGAAATATAGTTATATAGTTTATAAAAAGAGTTTTTCTCTGGTAACTGGATACATCCTGAAATGTTGTTTTCTTATTGTATTATCTTATTTTCATTCTTTGATGTATAATTCCTATTGGATGTCATTACAGCTATACCAGTAAATCAACTTGGATGATATATCAGAAAACATTAGCTTATCACAGACATACTAGCATACCGGTGTCATCGCTAAACACGAGCAGTGCTCATGCGCATTATTATAATTATTTTGAAAGGGAAAGTTCACCAAAATTAGGAAAAAACATATTCTCTATCTTCCCTTTTAGTGGTTTTATTTGTTCAGGTTTTGTGATTTCTGTCTCCTCCTGAATACAGTGGAGGGATTTTGTTTGTGCTGCTCACAGCATTAACAATAATATTTAGTAAAAATACAAAAACTACGGTGGCTGAGAGAGCTCAAGTTCTAATGGCAGTTGGCAAACCAGCTTACAGGTGCACTACAGCCACCTATTGAACTGGAGTGTGGAGCAGGAGTGACATGGATAAAGTGATGAACCGGGCTTGTTTTTGTGTTGGAAAATGAGCTAAAAGTTTTAACATTAAGATGGCATGACTCAGATATTATTGCAGGTACCTAGCCTGAGCCCTTTGTTTATTATTGTTTGCAGCGTGTTTGTCTATTCGGTATTATACCTTTCTGCTGCTGACGGGAACGGCCGGACTTCACCAAGTAGTCGAGTCCGACCACTTCCAGGGTATCCTCGACCACTTCCTGCCGCAGTGCAGCATGGGAGGCCTCCTGAGCTGCCGCCATTATGCGGATTTCCTCGTCTGAATCGATATCACTGTCAGTCACTGCCCACCTCCTCTGAGCCAGTCTGTGGTTGACTGGTTGTTCATATCCGTTGGTGAACTGGTGAGCCGCAGTGTGATGGACAGAGTCAACGGTTTGCTTAAATCTACGAGGAGAATAACACGGAGGACACAGGCTGATGGGAGCAGAATAACACAAGATGGAGATCCAAGAAAAGGGACAAAAAAAATCCAGAAAACCAGTATATACCTTTGGGAATGCTAGCGATCAGTAACTTTTGAGAATCCAAGGGACCAGCAGAAATTCCTGAGAATTCTAGACACCACTGGGAAAATCTGGGAATCTCAGAAACTATAAGGGCCTTCTGAGAAACCCAGAAACCAGCAGGGAGGTTTGGGGATTACAGAAACCAGTAGGAACCTTTGTAACCATCAACCACCAACAATCAGAAAACATCAGATCTTCACCTGGTTTTGCCCACAGCATCCTGGCTGTTGACGATGTCTGTCCGACTCTTCTTGGGTCTCGATGGCTCATATGGAGGGAACTCTCCCCGCCTCTTCTTGCTGATGTCATCGTCCCCTCCCTGTAGCTCCCAGGTGAGCTGGGTGACAGGTGTGGGCTGGTCTTCGGTGGACCGGTCCAGCCTGCGGATGTTGTGGCTGTATTTGGACGGGTCGTACTTAATGGAACGAACTCTGCTGCCTTTCTGACATCGGAGCTGCAGGACGGGGAGGACTCGTCCGAATTTACTGACCACCCAGTCCTGAAACCAGAGCACCCAGAGGACAGTCAACACCGCCATCCTCACACATGATGCTGGGTGTCCCATCACAATAAATTCTCCAATAGTGGCTGGGGCATTTATTTACCTCAATAGCAGAAAGAACAGAATTATCAATTGCTTTGCTTCTACTAGATCACACAGACACACAAACACAACATGATGAGACCTTGTGTCCTGGTACTTCAGTCCCTGGAACCGCAGCCTTCATGGTGAAGTTGTCCACGCCGGCGCTGCTCAGTGAGTCCAGCATCTTCTGTCTCTTGTCCTCAGCTGCCGGCTGCTGGAGACACTGCTCAGCTGCCGCCTGTCGCTCCTCAGCCAGTCTGACAAAACAGAAACCACAAACTCACCACCCACTCCAATCAGGAAGAATCTATGATTATAGACTATTAGTGTGTGGTTCATTTTCTACTTCATATATTCGCTGCTGCTGTGAAGAGATACTTTTCTCTCAGGAACAACTGGAATCTGGATGTGAAGAGTCTGCTTTAATAATTTTAAAGCAGATAGTTACTTAATACTTGTAAGTTAAGAGAAGTTTAAGCTTTGAAAAAGACGTTAACGGTAGATCTACTGTTTAGGGTTTGGAGCTGTTCGGAACCTAAAATTCTTAAATCAAACAGCGTGTGGAACATCCACTTGTTCGTTTCTTAGTCAGAAATTACGCAAATATCTTGGGCAATATATTTATTGTTTGAGTCAAGCAAAAATATCATCAGTTCTCTGGTTGCAACTTCTCCAGTGTGAGGATTTGCTGTGCTTATATGACTGTAAACTGAATATATTTGGGTTTTGAACTGTTAGAATAAAACAAGACATGAGAAGACTTTACCTCTAGGAATCTGTGTCATGTCTGACTTTTTACAGACAAAACAAGTTATCGAGAAAATGATAAGCAGATTAGTCAATACCTTAATTAACTGCAAGCCCATAGTAATATTTGTGTTGATATCAGACTGTCCGAAGACTTTCACTGCGAGATCAACATGACAGTACCTGTGCAGGAAACTCTCCTTGGCTGTTTCTATCTGCAGAGTCCCTCCTTTCCATTTAGACTTGTTCAGCACCGTCAAACCTGCAGACGCAACACATGAATCTCATACTGATGATTCAACATCAACTCTGATGTCAGTTATGGCAAACACAATGTAAGAGACACTGACACAAAACAAGTCATCATGTTTGAATACTTGACCAGAACCAGGGTCTCATTTATAAAACAGTGCGTAGGATCCATACTAAAAGTGTACGTGCACTAAAAAATATTCTGATTTATAAAACCGTGTGCAGGCACAACTGCAGGCAGTGTTCCCTTTATAAATCACAGTCCACATGGAAATGTGCACATGTGGATCAGCTAGGAGTGTGAGGACAGTGCAAGTCCATGCATCCATCATGTAGCATTACGCACAAGTGTAACCGCAGTATTTATGTTTAAAATAATCAGACTGGCTGCTTCACACCTTGGCAAAATGATCACAGTATTGTCTCCCGTTTTATGTAAAATCACACTTGTAGGCTGAATGACACTAAATGACATGTTCAGATGGAGGGTTCTTGTGGTATGACAGCTGAGGTGAACCACTCACAGTCTGAACAAACATCTAAACAGAACACATGAAGCTGTTGAGTTTATGCAGCAGCTCAGTTCACTTACATTTCTTTAGGTTGGCCTCAGAAATGTTGATGTTAATGTAGCCGAAGGTTTTGTAAGGAATACCTGCAGGAGAACAGCGAGAGTCAGAACGCATGCAGGCCACTGAACTAAAAAATAAAAACAACCATATATGATTTATACCTGATGGAAACACAACAACCGACACTAGAAAAGAAGCCTAAAATGCAATGCAATTTTGACTGGCATTAGCATAGCTTTTCATTAACAGTTCATTTCTATGAAAATCAACCTGCAGAGACATGAAATTAGCTGCCAAGAGATAATCCATCACAGTCAACTTTATTTTTGGTCAAAGTCGTTGAATCATCATTTTTTATGAGCAGAAATGCTGTGAAAACTCCCTGTCAGTGTGTTTAAAGAAGCCTTTTATATATGTTGACCTTGATGGATTATAGGGCTGTGTATTGGCAAGAAACACATTGATAAAATAAAAATTATAACAGTAACTCCCACTAATCTCTGCATGTAAACTATTGATTAAAAAATAGATGCACTGTTTTTGAGAATAGATACTGTATCACAAAACATTGCGATACTTGTGTGTATGTGTATCAGTATTGTCTTACACTCTTAATGATTTGTGTGTGTATCTCAAGCAAGTGTAAGATCTTAGATTGTTAAAAACATTAAATACAGCATAAAATTAAAATTAAAAATGAAACACTGTTATTGTTATCAACATGGCTGTCACAGTGTGTGTTGGATTCCTCACCCTCGTCGTCCCTCCTGGTCCGAAGCTCCACATCTTCCACGTCTCCGAACTTTCCGAATCGATCCTTCAGATCCTTCTGGGTGACAGAATGGCTCAACCCGCCGATGTACAGCCGCCGCATCACTCTGCATCCACGATGACACCGTCTCTGTACAAACGACAAACACCAGGGTCAGCTATATATCTGCCTATCCATTCATCCACTTATCATTAGACAATGGTGGGTCAGTAGTTGCACCTTAGCAATGCCAAAAAGGCTTGACTGATCAATGATTAGTTGATCGACTAGAAATTTACTCAATTATAATAGATTTTGTCATTTCACATTTAGGTTTTCAACTCTATTTTGCACATTCTATCCACTTAATTTTAAACACTGTACAGCTTTTTACTTACAAATATAATTTACATATTTTTATTGTGACAGTTATGCACCAAAATAACAAGACAAATTCCTTGTATTTGAAACCTTACTTAGCAATAAACCTGTTTCTGATTTGAGGTTTTTTGACTAAAAAGTCCAACAAAAGTAAAAGTCAAGTTAAATCAACACCTGTCTTAAACTGTCAGCACAAACTGCTCATAATATCCTTCATGAAGGCAAGGTTTATTGCAGAGCTGTTGTTATACTGCATTAGCTGTAGCTAGGTAGTCCTAATAAACTTGTAAGTGGGAAAAGTCAATATGATAAGATCATCACAAGATCACAACTATACTGCCTGTATGGACAGCCTAAGCTAACAGGGAAAATAAGTAAAACAGAACGACTCGTGGACTTTAACGTCTCCTTTCAGTTCAACCTGAGCATCTTCACTGAATCACTAGACGAACTACAAACTACGGACTACGGAAATCGGAGTCTAAATAAACTAAAATCTCTAAATGAAGTCACTTGCAACTGAGCTGAAAGTGCCATCATGGTCAAAATAGAGGTTTCATTTCTATCGACAGAAAAACCAACAAATGTTTACCTCACATGTATCCACCTAGTGTTACCGTTAATTCCGTCCGGGGCTGCACTCCAGCCGACTTTCCCTTCCGCAGTTGTTTCAGCAGAACCGGAACGTTCCGCTGTTGTTTAATTACGATGACATTCATCCATAGAACAATATATGGATTCAACAACAAATGAAAACCCCCAAATAAAGACCGGAAGCGATATTGGTACGTTTATCCATGAAACTGCTTAATTATGACGGTTAATGAAGGAATAAATATTTTTCTCTTGATTAGCTCAATAACGTAGAACTAATTCTGGATTACCAACATGTAGAGGGGGGTCTCACAATTTCCACCTCGGACAGGTTTTTCTTTATTTCCTATTAGCTATAACGAAGCGTCAAAGTTCACTCTTAAAGTGCATATCTGGAAACGTTTGCGGTATTTGTATCCTGAGAGAGGCACACTGTCTGACCCCTCTTCACAGAAACAGCCTTACACCCCCCGTCACGTGAAAAGTGGTACAGTCCACAGCGCGCGAGGCTCCAAACTGTTTTGGTTGTCACCGTTGACACACGGTGAAGAAGCGACGTTCAGTCAGTTTAGTGTTTCATTATACATATCTCTGAATTTAGCCCTTTAAAGTAACTTTTATTTAAATAAATCGACATTATAACGTAGACGAATACGGTAAGCTTACCCGACATGACAGCTTGTCTAACTTCATCTAGCTAATGTAATGTTTTTTGCTAAAGTCATCGTCGTCATCTTAGCCAGCTAGCTAGGTGATTACATTACTGCAGTGAATAAAATGAACATAACCCAAGTTAACCCTACTTCTTTAAGGCTGCCAGCGACACTTTGATGGGATGGGAAGCGCATTCATACGTAAACAATGGGAAAACGGCCCCTCTTTTTCTAAGTTTCGTTACCAAACTAATATCACAACTTTAATAGTGCTGGGTGGTCTCATATTCACTGTCTATTTCCATGCTTCGTCAGTTTTATTTTTCAATATTTGCTTTTCTGACAGCACTGCTCATCAGTAACTAGCTTTTTAGTAAACAACCTAGTCTCACATCCCATCCTCTCAACTGCTTTGTGACAGTTCTCTTATTAGCCTGTTTATGTTTTTTGTTTTGAATTTATTGGTGCCCTCCAAACTTGCAAATGTTTTTTTTTTTTTGTTCTTTATTGAATCAGTCAGTGTGTGCCCTTGAGGATGGAGGAGAAGATGAATGAGGAGAACACTGAGGAGGTGAGAGTGCTGGAGGCTCAGATCGAGCGTCTCCAGGCTGAAGTTGCAGCATTGCAGGACCAACAGCAGGACAACCAAAAGGACATAACGTTAAACCTCACAGGACAAATACAGGAAGCCATGTGCGTTTCACTTATCATTCAACATAAGTTTTTAGATCTCCGTCACCCCTCCTTCAGTATGCAAACTGTAGCATTTTCCCACTTACAACTCTATATCTTAAAATCCTGTGCTGAACTGTCAACAGCAAACAAACAGCGTGTTGTCCGTGTCCACAGGTTGTATATGTGTGGACAGAGACAAGAAGGAAAGACGGAGAGGGTGCTGTCCAGGCTGAAGGAGGAGGTGGAGGAGCTGGAGGAGGATCTGAAGCGGCAGACACAGATGAATGGCATCAGTCTGAACAGCTGCACCACAAAGACTCTGCAAAGCAGTAAGAGCACAGCAAAATCCACAGCCTCAGCTGTTTTCTGATGTTTTATAGATGAAATTATTAGCAGATTAATCGTTCAAAATATTATAAAAACTTTTATTTTTACTTTTCTATTATAAAAAAAAGGGAAGAAGAACCCTGCTTTTAAATTGGTCCCTTGTGATGTAATAAAAATGTAATTACACTTGTGTGTGTTTACTAGGTGGCGGTAAGCTGGTCCAGCAGCTCTGTGTATCAGGTCACTGCTCTGATCTGGTCTTTCAGGTGGAGTTCCAGATCTGTGAGGTCAAGGTGAGTCATTTCATTGTTCAGATAATGTATTGGATTGACTGAGGGTCTCTGGTCTAAACCCCTCTGTGGCCACCATTCCTGTAGGTTGCTAAAGGTGCTCCCTCCTTACCAAGGTAGCTGACAAGTGGAGCTTGTAGGCCAGACTGATAAACAGTTCATCCAGCTTCTCTTGATTACTGTATACCACTTTCAACTAACTTTATCCTGGTGTCCATCTGTGAATACCCTTCCAATATCAACTAAGCAAATCATCTAATGTTTTTCTGCTCTTTGTATTATGTTATGCCTGCTCTTCCAGTAACTGGGTCTGTATACCCATGATAAGCAGAACCCAATTGGTCAACTTAAGCTGTATTCATTTGAGCTCTGCTCATGAGGTCTCTTACCCAGATGTACCTGGTGTAGATGTTCAGATCCAGTCTGGTCATCAAACAGAACTCCAGCTAAAAAAGTCAACCTCAATAAAATGATATTTTCCACTAACAGTATCAGTAAAACCGTAGATTAAAGTCATCAGCTGTATAGAAGAGTTCTGCACAGGATTTTAGAGACTATTTTTGGATTTAGAACTGTGTAAATGAAAAGACATATTGTCAAAGCTTTTGGCCAACAGATAGGGGGCGTCTGTGGCTCAGGTGGTAGAGCGGTCGCCCAGTGATCGGAAGGTTGGTGGTTGCTGCAGTCTACATATTGAAGTGTCCTTGAGCAAGAAACTGCTGAAGTTCTGCAGCTCACTGGCGCACCCCAAATTGCTCCCGATGCTGCGCCATCGGTGTGTGAGTGCATGTGTGTGAATGGTTACCACTTCTGATGAGCAG
>JBBPCS010000359.1:258631-268986 GCA_037974645.1 Hollardia meadi
ATGTTTGCTGCTTTCTGGTTTACTTTTTAACATCAACACTGTTTGAATTTACAGTATTCGCTTCTTTTTGATCACGTGCAAACAGTAACTTATCAGCACAAAGTACAGCGGAGGATGATGGGAAGGCCTTGGTCAGGTTTCACCTTCTCCTTTTGAAAGTAGCTTGCACTGACACTTGATGACTTCCACCATGCCACATTTGGAATGACTGTTAAGTTTCTGTTCATAAAACCGAAAGCTGCTGGAAAACTTTTTATGTGAAAGTAAGAAGATTCATATTACGAGTGCAAAACTTCTCATCCTTGATGCGATTATACAAATTATTTATGTGTATTTGATGCTGAAAAAGACCAGTGTGCTATAACGTAGTCCTATACATAATGGCCTGTTCATTTTTTAGACTTGACAAAGCATTGTGTCTCAAATTTGGAGGGAAATTCTTCACTGCACACATGCATGAGTTTAAAGTAGGATGAGTTCAGACATTTATATCGTCTAAATAAACACACCACATCTCTCTGACACACACAGAAACAGGAAAGACGGGACCTGAGCAGCGCCGCTACAGACACACGTTCAAGTCACACGACAAGCCCAAGGAGCGAGGTGGGAGTGGGAGCAGGAGGGTCAAAGGCCAAGCAGGAAGTAGATGTAGACTAGCCAGCTAGCCCGCAGGGAAACAAGCCGCACCGTCCCACCTTTAGCCACATCAACACTCATCTGCCAACTACAGTCCAACTTCACCGGGGTTCCAATGACGGCGAAATAGTCAGAGTGAGGCTGAGGTTAGCAGAGGTTATGACGTCGCAAAGCCACAGTCTGGGAGGGATAAAACTATGTGGGTACAAGAGCAATAACTGTAAAATCAGCTACTTATGGAACTTCCGGACTGTAAGACGAGGACTAACAGCTTGTTCCTAATCAGACAGCTACTGGATAATTCATCATATCTAGATATCACATATTAGATATATGTTAAAAAAAAATGTTGTAGCGGACTGTGCCAATAGTAAATATCAATGGGCAGATAGAATAAGATGAAGAGATGAGTTTACCTTGAATTAAATTACAAACCCTGGGTTTTTACTGAGGTTGGGGATGACATCATAAATATTATCGCAAAAATATCTATTCAGCACTATTCAGATATTTTAGGACATACCCCCTACCCCATTACCATGGTAATATGTATATTAAAGAAGGGTTTGCTGTGTATTTCAGCATTTCCTTGTTAAAAAATGAGATAAATGTAACAACAACAACAACACAGTTAAAGACGTTCACCATTAGCACAGATAAATTTAATGAACTGGTCTGAAACACGGTGCAAACTGTGCTGTGACCTCCAGACTGTGGCTTTACGGCAGGCGGGCTTCTGTCAGTGAGCTGGGGGTTGGGGGGGGTGGGGGTGGGGGGTTCATGTGAGGTGGAAGCAATACAAGGAGGAGGGGAGGGGTTGCCTTGGAGACAGGCAGTGTCAGCAGAGCTCCCAGACTCAGCAGCAGCAGGGGCAGTGGCGTGCTTACCTGTGGCCAGGCCCCCCTCTGCTCTGCCCTTCATCCCTCCTCCTCCTCCTCCTCCTCCTGGGCCAGAGCTGCCCAAGGTCTCCACGGGGAAGGAGGGCCGTTCGCCCCTGTAGGGCTTGGGCCTGAAGGGGAAGTCTTTGTCTTTACCTTTGGAGCCCTTGGGCCGGCCTGCGGTCTTCTTCTTGGACTTGCCATCCCCTTTCACACCCAGTAGGGGGTGCACCTCTGTAGAGAAAGAGAGGATGGGTCAAATTTAACATGTAAACATGGAGGAAGTGTTGTGTTTGCACAAGAGCAGATCAGAAAACAGAGAGGCTTCTTATTAAATATGACGAGGAAATTATAAATAAAGCCTTGTTTCTTTTCTGTTTCTAATTTCCCGCAGTTGAGGAAGATGAAGTCTGTGGCCAGTATCTGAAGATGTACCCAAGATATAAACCTGACCCTGATGTTGGATCTTTTAGGTGTATTTATTGATGCGCTCCACTCACCGTCACTGGGCACCCCCTGCAGTTCGATGGTGGTGGTGCGAGCCTTCTTCTTGGCCGGGCCTCCATCAGATGAAGGCTGCCTCTGCTTCTTGTCGCCGCCAGCCGACGCGTCCTCTGGGGTGGCGGCCTGGCCTGAGGCATCCGGCGGGGGGCCAAAGGGGTTTTCCTCTGGATCTTCAACCTCAGGGGCAATGGGCAGGTACAGCAGGGCCTTGTAGTCCTCCAGCTCCTCATCACTACCGGATACAAACACAGACAAGACTATCAGTAGTTGAAGTGTTCTAACATGATACGGCTGTTTCAGATTTTAAAACCTCACCAACTCAGAATGTTTTTGCAGAACATTATGATGTCACAATGACTTTTGGGATATAAAATGTCATCTCTTCATCATTATATCTTATTAGACATTTGTGTAACATTTTGTGATAATTAGCGTATGAATTCTTGGGCTATGGCCATAAATGTGTTTTGTGAAGTCACAGTGACCTTTGACGACCAAATACAATCAGTTCATCCTGGAGCCCAAGTGGACGTTTGTCTCAAATTTTAAGAAATTCCCTCAAAGTGTTCCTGAGATGTCATGTTCGCAAGAATGGGACAACCCAAAAACATAATACCTCCGGCTGCGGCTCTCGCTGGCGCAGAGGTAGAAATAAAACAATACTCATTGTTTGCATTGACGTAGTTGTATAGTGTTTGTTGTTTCTCACCTGCTGCAAAAAGCAACTATGGGGTCAACAGTGGTGACATCCACCTCTTCATCCTCTGCAGCGTCCGCACCTGCAACATGAGCACAAGATCGTGTCGGAGACATCCAGAGAGAAGCAGTAAGACCAGAGCATGTGACCGCACAGCAGAACAGGTGAAGGTCAACCTTCAGCCAGCAGTTTGATACTTTAATTAAGGTTGCATTTTTTGATACATTATTTTCCAGTGTGAATTCACTGCATACTTACCAATTAGTTTAATTAGTATTTAGTATGAAAAAGGCACACATCTTAAGTATTGATCTTCAGGACTGGATGTATACAGGGCAGGAGATTGATCATATTAATGTGTATGTGAGAGTGTGTCTGTGTCATCTACCTGTCTGCTCGGGTTCGCTCTTGTCTTCATCCTCGATGTCAAATTCCGACTCTCTCTCCTCATACTCCACATTCTCGTCCAGCTCTTTAAAGTCTGGAGCAAAAGCACTCCAGTTTTCCTGCAGACAAATCAAGCAGTCGTATCATGAAACTGTTTTATATCAACTCAGCTGATAGTTGTGCTTTATTAACGGCCAAATTCACACGTTTGAACATGGAGCCAAATCTCTATATCAGAAACAATGATTGGCAATGAAATATTCCATCTGTGACCATGTCCATTCATGTACATTCATCCTTTACTGTCACTGTCCACTCACCACTTGGTTCTGAGCCCAGATGGACACAACTCCACTGGAGATGGAGGCGATAATCGGACGGACAGGATGCCACTGAACAGAGGTCAAAGGTAAAATGGGTAAATTACCTGATTGTAAACAACACACCGCCTCAATAGAACTTCAAATATGCTGGCAGAAGTGTGGTATCAGTGCTTAAATCTCTACACAGTGTTATAATGTGTCAGAATTTCAGATTTGACATCCTTACAGCAACATCCAGCAGGAGCTCTCCTCTGGTTCCATGCAGGATCTTCACCAGGTTTCCGATGCTCTTTTCCCAGATGTAGAGGGCGTGCTGCCTGGCTGAACCGGCCACGATGTACTCACCATCGCCGGAGAAACAACAGCGCTTCCACGGAGTCCTGAACACAGAAAACACAGGTGGAGTATATTAAAAAACAGAGACCAGTGCTACGAAAAGTAGCACCTTCCCAGGAAGAAATTTTGGTTTCAGGCACTGAAATTTATTTGCATTATTTGCAGGAGCGTGTTATTTTTCCCCCCAGCAAATTTCACGCAGAAACAGCAATTGGAAGAATGTTTGCCAGTTCTATCCGTGCAATTTTCAATTCAACAACAGCATAACATTTATTCCCAACAGTCCTCTGCTGTGGTCCTGTGCTGACATACCTGTTGACCAGGTCCTGTAGTTTCTGCATGGGTTCAGGTTCACCATCTCGGCCACAGGTCAGTATCTCTCTGCCGTCATACACCCTGATGATCCGGTCTGCTGTGTTTATGAGGAAGCAACTGCTTAGAAGACAGGACAGGACAGGACAGGACAAAAGCAGGTAGAATTAGAGACAGGGGAAAAGAAAGCACAGGGATGAGAACCCCAAATGGACTAGAACTTAATGTTAAAGGTGGAGGTGGTGTGGTCCAGGTCGAGATACAAAAAGATCTCCTGTTGATTCTCACCTGCCCTTGCGTGCAAATTCGATTGATTTGATGGCAGTTGTGTTGCTGGTGCCAGTGGTCACTCTGAAGGAAGCCACCAGCTCCTGAGTGTTTGTGTTCAACACCAGGATCTGCAACAACAGACAGAGGGAGACATGATGGTGAAGGAAAACAGAGAAAACACTGGACATCATTTGTAAAACACAGAGAGCCATTTAGAGTTTCAAATGGGAAAGGAAAAACTCCCCCAAAAAACCCTTTTAACAGGGAAAATAAACGGAAGAAAACTCAGGAAGAGCCACACAGGAGGGACCCCTCTCCCAGGATGGACAGACAGACTAACCTTTCCTTTGGCATTGCCAGTGTAGATGTACTCCCCCCGCCTGTCAAAAGCTGCCACCACATTCAGGTCTGAGTCGTCGTCCACGGGCAGGACAACATGTTTGGAGTCTGACAGAGTCAGCAGGACTGGGGCTGACTTCATGGGACACACCAGCACCTTGTCCCTAAAACACAAACATAATTTCTTGTTAGTACAAAATAGCAACAAATATTAACTTAATTTACCGCTGATCAAGACAAATCAAACAAAAAACCCCATGATGCCTGATGCATCTAACCAACAGCTGAACCTCAGAACACATTTCATGTAACGTGTATAACCAGATCCTGCCAGGTCACTCACATGTCTCTGGGGTGGCACTGCAGTTTCAGGATGGGGGAGGGGAAGCGGAACCTCTGGTCACAGTCTCCAGTCAGGACGTCCCACTGCGACACAATGTTGTCTGTGGAGGCACTCACCAGCTTGTGGCCATCTCGACTCCAGCTGCAAACACACAAACATATAGCATTCTTTAATTCATCATTAAAAAGTTATTTGTGGTGTTGTACTCGGTAGTTCACATGAAATGTGAGTAATGTGTAAGTAGTGATGTGAAGAATGAAAAAAAGGGACCTTGCGAGTTCAAATCCCTTTTGTGTGGACAGAGATCTTAAGAAAACAAGCTGGAAATACACAAACATTTTCACCCAGAATGCTTTAAAAACACGACAGCTTAGTGTGTGACATAGTCTAATGGGGGGACTAGCTAATCCGTGACCGTTCCCATATGTCTTTTATGAAGATTTCAAGGTACTCTGTTTTGCTAATATCTCACTACAATGGAACTCCCACTCCTGCAGAAAGCGCTATCCTCCTGCCTGGCCCTCACCCCACACATTCACACCCTGTCTGTGCATTAAAAGGGGAAGAGGCCATGTTGGCAGAAGAGCCATGGACTGCTTTGTCGCTTCGCTTTGGAGAGGAGAGGAGAGGAGAGGAGAGATGAGATGCCTATAACAACTATAGATGATAATAAAGTAAAGAAACAAAACTCTGATGTGTCTCACCATAAAGAGCACACTGGGTGGATGTGCGCACTGATGATTTTGGCGATGCCTCGTGTGAGAAAGTCCCAGATGACGATGCGGCCGTCATTGCAGCCCACGGCCAGCAGGGTGCCCCAGCGGTTGAATGTGCAGGTGAGGGCCATGCTGATACAGTCCAGAGTGCCATCTGCCTCCTAACAACACACATACACAAACATAATCAAACACAGGCAGAGGGCTTACATAACCAGTGCAGCATTCCAGGAGCAACTTCACGTATGACTGTTCCCTAAATGAAAAGGTGAAACTCCATGCATGTGTGAATAATTTTCAGTGCACAATTAATAACCAGGACTTCTATCAACTTCATATGTACATTAAGAGCTGGAAGCTTACCTCTGGATAGTTCTGCCCGAACGACTCTAGGAGAGGAACAAGAGGACGTGGTGAGAAACACTTAACAACAAAGTGACATTCATACAGAACATACTCTATGTACCAAAGTGACAGCTGGCTCGGAAACATGACATAACTTTCCACTAATAATTATTTCATTCTAATTAATATGGCTATACTGTGAGGTATGGCAGAGCACCAAAAGTCTGAGTCAGCAGTTAATAAGAAAGAACTCCCAATTTACCTAAGGTAAAAATAATTGGCATAATTACAAGAGAACAAACATGTATAATAACCTGCTTCTCAAGGCCGATACTGATAAAATAACAGATAATTTCACATTTCTGTATTTTAAAAAGAAGCTCATAACCTTATGCTTGGCTGAGTGTAAGAAAGGCTAAGATGTAGGGAGCTATGATCGATTATTTAATATTCCAGAGCTCTAATAAGATTATTTTTCCCCCTCCTCTCTGAACCCTTGTGGAACATGTTTGCCTCTCTAGTCTACACTCTGTGGCTCTACACAGTTTGATGTCATCAGTGTGACAACAGCAGCGCAACTTCTCCTTCTGTGTTTATGTGCAGACGCATACCATCTTTAAAGATGCATACTGCCAGCTACTGTATCGGAGTGTAAAACAATTGGCTTCATATAATCGCCTCTATTTCTAGGCTACAATATTTCAATATCAGCCAATAACCAATAATATAAAATGTCCCATTATCAGGCCGATCATTTATCTGTACGAAAATTTACAAAAATAATTGACCAACAAAAAGTGTGAATTTATCAGCAGCCCATTTACAAGATAACATGAAACTTATCCTCGAGCACAGTGAACGATAAGAGGAAAAAACTCACTCAAAAGAGAAATTCACAGAAAAAGCAAACATGTCTGAGTATGGTGAGGTGTACCACTGTACTAGGACTTGTCAAACCTGGACTAGATTAAAACGGAAACTACACTGACTTTTCAAAAACAGATTTAGACCTTATTATGTTTCTGAAAATAGAAATCAGTACAATGTCACTGATTTTTCTCCATCCAGACCTTTATAAACTGTTAAAAAAAAACACTATATTCAGACTTGGACTAGATCAGCATGAAAACGCAAAATAATGTTTAAAACCTCTTTTTAGGGTTTGTGAGTCATTTATTCTCTTTGTGAAAGCAGAAAATATAATTAGTATTTTTTTCTGAATAGTCAACGTAACTTACTATTCAAATACACAGCTGAACAGTCAGATTATGACAGGGAGTAACGCTAACCATTATGTTCAGCTGTGTATGCTACGTCATGGTCATAATAACGTTAAGAGCAAGCAGTTCATATGCTTAATGGACTAAATGTTTGATGAAATAACCGATTCGACGTATTAACGGCATGTACTCTCCCATAATAAACAACAGTTAATTCAAATACATTCAGAGACGATGTATCGGTGCTAACGCTAGCTAACAGCCACTATATGTGTGCTTCCATATTTATAACCAACGTTAACATACAGATTCGGATCATATCTTAGGAACAAGTTTAAAGTGAGAAGTTTCAGAAAATAGCAGTGCGATTCTAATAATTAGTTATATTTTTTTAATTGACTCTACCGGTTACTGTTAACATGCTAGGCTAAGGTACAATGCTAACCACAACAAGTGAAAAGCGTTGATTGTCAAAAGTCAGGATAATTGAAAACAAAGACGCATTTTTGATAATTACCGAGCAGTTCGAGATTCATTGCTGGATGACCGATGATCCAAATGTCCTAAAACAACTCGATTTCGCTGAATATTTCACTTAATTTCACTCGTATTTACTTCTGCTGCGACTGTCGTGGAGACTGGCGCCGAGCCTCCAGTGAGGACCCCAAACAATGCGACGTGGAATATGCCTGAACGAAATAAAAGTTTCATCGCCGCGCCCCACTTACAGCAGCGTTTATTAACTTCTTCAACAGAAAAAACACCTACATTTTATCCTTTATCATTTATCATTAAACCAGTTTATCTCATGTAAACTAATAAACTGTTAAAACACCCTCTTCCAAGACTGAATGACTGCAATATTTCCAAATTGCTTTCTCATTGCCTCTGCGAATACTGACAATGCTCACAGAGACCAGATCAATGTTTATCTATTGTGTGTAATATTTTATTTATTTGTGTGTGTGTGTCCCAATCTCAACCTTTGTTATTATGTTTTCCTCTCTGGTGTTTCTTCTTACTGATTTTTACACAGTGGTATTGCTATAGTAGCAATACCACTGTGTAAAAATATTTTAAAGTCCTGCAATCAATATCTTAATTCATAATTAAAAGTATTATAAGTAGTATTAGCATAAAAACATAATTAAGGTACCAAAAGTAAAAGTACTCATTGTGCAGAATGTCCCATTTCAGGATATATTATTTGATTACTGATGCGTGGATGTGATAAACCAGTTTAATGTTGCAGCCATTAAAGATGAAGGTCATTTGATTTATTTTATATACTGGTAGCTTGTGAATTTCCCCCAGTGGATCAATGAAGTCTCATTGGTACATCATAATTTATTTGTTGATTATATTTTGCTCTCAAGCTCTCAAATAAAAGACAAATATAAATATACAAAATATAAAATGATTATACTCAAGTGAAGTACAATATGAGTATAACAGTACTCATATCTGTGTGTTAGGCTACGGGTGACATGTCTATTCGATTTTATTCTTTTCTATTCTGAGTGAAGGAACATTGCTGCCAACATCACCATGCTGTACTTGACCTTTGACCTATAAATTATCTTTAACTTTATGGTTTCAATCTACGTGTGACTCTTCACAGGCCTGCATGTAAATCCATGTGTGTGCAGCACATGTCAGCTTACGTGTGAGCATCTACTTCCAAACATCATAACCATTCACAGCAACGTCACACAGACTTCACACACACACAGTCCTTCACTCTGGAACAACCTACTGCAGCTGCCGTTGATGCAGGTTCCGGAGCTGGTTCCGGAGCTGGAGCTGCAACAACCGCCCACAAGCAACTTCCTCTCTTCACAATAAAAGCACAAAATAATTGAGGTGATGTAAACACTCAGACGTTAATAGATTGATGATTAAAAAATATTGAAATTCATCTCCTGGTTAAAGAACATGTGTTACATTCTTGTTAAAACTGTTCCAATAATGTTTGTTACAATATCTAGACATTGTAAAAACACACTGAATAGTAAAGTATAAATCTATGTCTCTGATTTGTTACCCTTACATTCAAGTCGCAGTGCAGATGTGTTTTTCTGAAAGATGGATCCTTGACAATCTTTTTAAATAGTTCACAGTAAGGTACAAATAATACTCAAAGACTCTTCTAACCATCTGGATAAAACATGATTTAGTAAATTGCACAATAGAAAAGAATTTAGTGTGTTTCACAACTTTCCACTCTTTCTAAATCCAATTTAAAAAATGGTAGCTGAAACTGACATTTGTTCTTTCTTGATTTGTACGATGTAATACAAAAATCAGGACTAAACACACTCACAACAAGTTCATGACTAATTAAACATTGAGGAGTTTTCAAGGGAATAAATACATATCTAAATATATAAACATGAGTTCCACATCAAAAATCTATGTTTTTTTGTTGTTGTTTTTTGGAAGAAGTGTTTATCTGACCTTTTCTGGACAGGATGGAAAGGATGACACAAGACTGTCGGATGATAACAAAAGCAACCAAACCTCATAGTCAGAAGGAAACAGTGACTCTGTCATATTTAGTTACACAATTTAGTTATTATGTAATCTTGTTTTGATGTGTATCTGAAAATTTGTGCCGTCCAACTTGGACCAGTTTTGGCCAGCTACAAAACATCAGTTTATTGCCATGTAGGTTTTCACATACAAGGAAGTTACATTTGTATTTTTTTAGTGCATAAAGGTCACATTAAACATACTGTAGAAAGAGAAAAGAAAAAAAAAACAAGAACTACAAAAGCCAAGAATTATATACATAAAATATTTACTATAAAATATAAAAAAATAACTTAAATCTGTTTTAAAATGTTACTTTATTCTTATTTACTCTTGAGTCCTCATTCAGCACATTACCTCCACCCTGATAATACATCCATGACTCCACCTCACAGCTGAGAAGGGTTTTAATTTGAAGGTCCTAAACGGAAGTCTAGTGCGCTGTGTGTGTGTGTGTGTGTGTGTGTGTGTGTGTGTGTGTGTGTGTGTGTGTGTGTGTGTGTGTGTGTGTGTG